>PVIW01005539.1:0-104679 GCA_004026585.1 Noctilio leporinus | reverse complement strand
GCTCAACATCACTAGTCATCAGAGAGATGCAAATTAAAACCACAATAAGATACCACCTCACACCTGTCAGAATGGCAATCATCAGCAAATCAACAAACAACAAGTGTTGGCGAGGATGCGGGGCAAAGGGAACCCTCATACACTGTTGGTGGGAATGTAGGCTGGTGCAGCCACTGTGGAAAACAGTATGGGGTTTCCTCAAAAAACCAAAAATGGAACTGCCTTTTGATCCAGCAATTCCACTACTTGGACTATACCCAAAGAATCCTGAAACACCAATTCATAAGAACCTATGTACATCTATGTTCATAGTGGCACTATTTACAATAGCCAAGTGCTGGAAACAGCCTAAGTGCCCATCAGTGGATGATTGGATCAAAAAACTTTGGTACATTTACACAATGGAGTTCTTTATAGCAGAAAGAAAGAAGGAACTTGTACCCTTTGCAACAACATGGATGGAACTGGAGAGAATTATGCTTAGTGAAATAAGCCAGTCAGTGAAGGACAAATATCATATAATCTCACCCATTACGGGACAATAATGAGCAAAACTAACAACAAGCAAAACAAAACCAAATATATGAATACAAGGAATAGGTCTTCAGTGGTCAGAGGGCAAGGGGTTGGGGGGAGGGGGGAGGCAGAGGCAAGAAAGGGGAGCAGCTTAGACAAGAACCTAGTATAAAGGAACCATGGACATGGACAACAGGTAGGATTAACTTTGGGGGGAATGGATGGGTGGGGAGGGGGACAGAGGGGAGCAAAAAGGGGATGGATGTAATACAACAACAATAAAATAAAATAAATTTTAAAAAAAGATGGTGCATTTTAAAAATATTTTAACTATTTGATGTTCATTTATAAAATGAAACACAATTCAACAAATGCAATAAACATGCCGTCCATTTTCATATGGAAGGCCATAATCATCCATAAAATGTTCCTAAAGCTCAGCTTCCAAAATTCAGTCCCTTTTCTTCTTCCACAATGAACTTCTATCCTGATCTTTACTTTGTTGTCATTCTCTGCTCTTTATTCATTTACCTTTATATGCATTATATCTAAAAAATTTGACCTTTTTAAATTTTGCTTGTTTATAAACTTTACCAAAGTGACAGCAAAATGTTCATATCCTTCTGCAACTTGTTTTTTTCATTTAAAAATATGCTTTGAAGATCCACCCATGATGATGTCGACAGTTAATACATTTTCAGTGTTGTGCCAATTCCAGTTTTTGATTATTCCACTATTTGTTCATCCATTCTCTAATTTTTGTATATTTGTATGTTTGATGGTCACTTTCATTGTTTGCCTTTGCTATTACCCACCAGGCTGCCACCTATATTCTTATGCCCATTTCATGATAAGTACGTGTAAGAGGCTGGGCTGTGCAGAGTGCCAGCTTTTCAAGATAATGCCCAGCTGTTTTGCAAGGTGGTTATGCCAATATGGACTCCCATAAGTGGTAATCAAGAGCCTAAATCCTTGCCTGTACTGTGTCACTAGCCTTCTTGTTTTTTGCCAATTTGGTGGGTAGATAGTAGTATTCAAAGGTTATATTCAAAGGTTTGAGGCCCAGTATTTTTCTGTAAGAAATACATGCACAATGTTATAAGAAGATGTAAAATTAAAACATTCTAATAAAATATTCACTTTAGACAAAATGAGTAAAACTAATAACACATTTTCATGAAATAAGTCTGTGTTTTTGTTAGAGGATTGTTAGAGGATAGATATTTTCACACATTTAAAGTGATGATTGTTGATATATTCAGCAATAGCACCTTCATATTTGTTAATATTTAATGATAATCTTGAATTAATTAAATGAAAAGGTTGAATTTATTCATAGCTATTCATTTTATCATGCTGTTTTAACTCATCCTGGACTAGAATATAGTCAACTGATAACTATATATAATAAATAGATATCATACATAAACTGTATACATACACACACATTATATATATGTATACACATTATATGTACTATGTGTAGGTAATCGAAGACAAAATCACATATTGGGTTTATAGATATAACAGCATTGTAACTGTTAGGGCTTCTTGAAATTTTCAAAATTTAATCTTTTTAAAGCCCTTTTAGATCTTTGGTTGAAATCTTCCCTGACTGTGCTTATCATATGATATTTAATGATTCTACTTAGATGACACAGGCTCTTCTGGGTCATAACATAGGTTACTTTCTGCCCCAATGGGATCTGATATGGTAGCCCCAACTTTTTATTTTAATGTGGTGGTAAAATATTGGAACCACCTAGCACTCATTTTCACTCTCCACTGAATTGAAAAGGAGTGTTTTCGCTATAACAACCTGTTACCAAAAATAGATGAATAAATTCAGATAAGTGGAACATCTGTTGGTAAAGACCCAGTTAATGCCCAAAGTTAAATGAGATTTAGTAAATTATTTTCCTCTGTGATCACAGATTATTGAAGTTTTACTTTAAGTTTGACAGAAAAGATCATGTTTTTATTATGAAATTATTTTGTAATGAGATACAGAACATTGACACAATGGGGTCACTTCATGCATTACAATTGCCGTCAAAACTTTGGAAAGTCACATGTAAATAATCAGAAGGGATAGAGTGAGGAGACCAAGATTATTTTAGAATCTACTCATACGTAGCTCAGCATTTCCTTTATAATTTACAATCCAAATCTGTGACCACCCCAGAGTTTTTAAAACAATGCATGACAGAAGCAGATGGTTTTTCTATCTGAAATTGAATTGAACAGGCTTAGGCACTCTTGATTCCTATCCATACCTCTCACTTTCTTTAAGTGGGTTCTACCTTTTGATGGTAGCAAGTAACACAATCTAAATTTCAAACTGTGAAAACTGCCAGAAGCCATGCCATTGAAGAAACCCTACTGATTCTAGGTTCCTTCATTGCATTGTAAGACCCAGTAGGAAATCAAGGCTCTGTGGATTCCCACACATCTGTCTTACACTGGAAGATTTGCATGACACAAGATTTTAAAATCCCTGAGCAACAAAGGGGGGAGAGAGAGAGAGAGAGAGAGAGAGAGAGAAAGAGAGAGAGAGAGAGAGAGGGAGAGGTGTTACATGGGGGTGGGGGATGGGGAGGAGAACCCATTCTCATGGGCACAGATAACTCATTCTCCTGGGCACAGATAGCAGTGGTAATTGTTGGCAAGGGAGACTGGTGGCTGAGGGTGGAAAATGGTGATGAAAGGAAAATTTTAAAAATAAAGTAAAAAAAAAAATTTGGAACAGACAAGTTCAGTATAGCCACAGGTGTCCCTTGAGGCTCCATCCTGTGTATTGCATAATCACCTTCCCAACCCCACCTCCAACCTTTACCCAAGGTGGACCTAATCCTTCTGCTTTTTGCTCTTTCCTTGTTTATTCTTCACTTACTCTGCATGTGGCTTTGTCCAATATGATATCACAAACATGGCACAACAATCTTTCTGCTCCATTTGGTTAATTAATTTCCGACTGTGTCAATGGCTCACCTTGTTCTTATGTTTACAAGATTATAAATCTCTGAAACTTTCCTCTTAGTTTTCCTGCATCTTCATAATTTCAAGAATTCACTACAATAAGGCATTCTATTTCTACTAACTCAAAATCTATAATACCTCCAAAGTTAATAATTTCATAATCACTTGTAATAAACCTTAACTAAATACATTTTATATACCCCTAATTTAACCTATTTCCTTTCATTACAATATGTTTTACTTGATTATTGCTACTCAGCATTCTTGAAGGTACCTAATCACATTTTGTTGGTTTTACATGATTTTAGATCTTATTGAGAAGATAATGTAAGATGAAAACATAACAATTGATAATATTTAGAATTTCCTGAGATCTTATTGTGTGTTTCTGCTCTCAAGAAGTTTCCTGCCATGTTAGAGAGAAAAGACTGGTGAAACCAAATTCACTAAAGGAAAAAAAAAATGCAAGGTTCTATGGAAGCAACCATAAAAACATTATATATAGTGGTATTAGGAAGTTTTCAGATGGAGAGAGGCAAAGAGTAGGGTTGTTCATTTTTCTTTCAATGTCCCTTCAGTGTATCCTATTGTTTAGGTTCCATGAAGGCAGTAGTCATGTCTGTCTTGGTCACCGCAATGTCCTGAGCATAATACTTGGCCTGTAGCAAACATTCAAAAAATATCTGAACGAAAAAGCATTTTGGGCTAAAAAATGCGGGGAAACAGTTTTCTGAATACCCCAAAGCCATGTCCAGAAAATTGACTAAATATCGTGTCTTTAAACATAAAGGTAAGTGTCCTTGGCACCAATTCCATTCTAGCTGCACTGCTGTGTTAAGTGTGGCCTGCAGTAGCGGCTGTGCCACTGAGCTGGTTTCTGGGACGTGAAGCTGGCACCTTCCTTCACCTTAGCATCAGCAGTGAGACAGTAGGAGCCTAGCTTAAATATGGCTCAAATAAGAGCATGAGCATGGTGAGTTATTCATGCTTAACTGTGGTATTGATGGCCTGATATTAAGCAGTCAGTTTTGTAATTTGATTTAAAAAATAATACACAATATGTTATTTTGCTCGAAAATGAATGAACTCTTCTTGTTAACTTTCTTGTAGTAATGATATGTGGAACAGTTTATTTTTAACTTAATTTTGCTGATTTTGAAATTGTTTCCTAGATTTTGAGCTGGAAGAAATTCAAAACTGTAAAAAAAAAAAAAAAAAAAAAAAAACACAAGTCAAACTTTAGCCCACTGAAGAATATTTAGTTGTATTTCATTTCCATGGACACTTGAAGAGAGTTTGATGTAGTGTACTGGGTACTGCACATGTGTTGGAGTGAATGGGTAGAAAAAACAGAGACTTAATAATATTTTAAGATTTAAATTAAGTATATTTTCAGTAGAATAAACAATGGCAGTATATGTTAAATTCATACTGCTGGAGAAATCTAGCAATTCATTAATCTAGCAATAAATTGGTTTTAAAAAATGTAAGTGAAAAATAAGGTGCAAATGTAGTAGTCAGTTTTATCTCTTGCATTTGCACCTTCCTTGCAAAAAAAAACAAAAAACAAAAAGAAAAAAGTGTTTTAAGAAGTAAGTACTTTGCTGGTTCGATTCCCAGCCAGGGCACATAATCAGGTTGCAAGCCAGGTCTCCAGCCAGCTCTGTAGCTGGAGGCAGGTGAAAGGCAACCATACATTGATGTTTCTCTCCCTCTCTGCCTCTCTTCCTTCCCCTCTCTCTAAAAATAATAAATAAAATCTTTTTTTTAAAAATAAAAAATAAAAAAATAAAAAAAGAAGTAAGTACTTAAGCAAAACTACTGCTTCCTTTTTTTTCCAATTTGTGATTAATAACTCTACACTTTCAGATATGCCATGAATTAAATCAGAACCCCATGGAGAACAGTATGCTCAATATTTGGTCACAGTTTGAAGGCAATCCCAAATGGTTTTAAAGAAAAACTAATTTTAAGAGAATGCAGTATGAATGACTAATTTTATTCTTGAAATTATTAAAGGTCCCACATCTCAATGACTGTGGTCACCTTGTATTATCTTTACCTCATATATATGTGAATTTAAATTTATATTAAAATATTGGATAATAATACAATTGGAATGATATCATAGTAACCAGAAACAAATGAGGTGAATTTTAGAAAATGTTTGTTATTCTTTTATGCTTTGTCTAAATTGGAATGAGAAATTTAGGTCCTGAGATATTGGACCCAGTATGGTATCAATACAGTTATGTATCTGGAGTCAAGTAATATTAGAAAGGAGGAAAAGTTTGCAAGATAACCTTCTGATCTGCAAGGATCTTAGTTCATCCTTTTAACACTCTCCATCAACCTTTACCAAGTGCCTAGAAAATTTGTGGCTTCATATTCTCTGCCCTTTTCTTCCCTGGGCAGTTTGATAAGATCATTTCTGGCCATCCCCCGCTTATCTATTGTCTCAGTCCTTCAGGGTCCCAAGGATATTCACTTTCGCAAGGACACCTATAAATGTTGTTCTGAAGTAAGTAACTCCAATCTTTTAAGGACCCTATGAACTGATAGAATCGAAGCAGCCTTTTCATGATTAACTTCTGTATTTTGAAGAGGCTTATTTAGGTAGTACCTGAGATTTCTCATTGGAAGAGGTGGGAATGAGCTTGTCTACCCTAGTTTTCTATCAGACATTAGAAAAATCTAGCAAATTTTGTTGACAGTATATTAATTTTGAAAACTTTCTCTTAGATTATTTATGATGTTAAAAAAGTTGAATCATTTACTATGCTCTGTTGTGAAAAGGTTGACAATTGCAACCTACAATAACAATTAGAAACTCCATTCCTGTAGCTGGATGTGAAATGCCTGTGCTTAGTGGGCAAGCAGGTAGTCATAATGAATTAAAAAAACAAAACAAAACAAAACAAAATCACTTCATAGTTGTTAAATGAGTTGTAAACTACTTCTCACCTTAATTATTAATGGAAGTGTTCTGCCAGTGAACACTGTACATTTTCCATTATTCATTTTATGAAGAACCCCACAAAGTTCTCCATAAAGTTGTAAAAGGACGTTTTTTGATTAATCCATTTTCCAGCTCAGAAAGCAAATACCCGTGGAAGTGAATATTTATTGGGTTTGGAAGAATTGGTGGGTCACTTTTAAGGATAGCAAAAGAGTACTTTCATATTTTTTTAGGTTTGAGCTATAAAATTTATTCTGAACTGGTAGTATATAAAATGATTATTTTATGAGTTAACTATAAATCAAAATAAATGTTAAAAAATGCATTTTGTAGGCAATAATATCACTAATCATGGTGCTTAAAAACATTAAAACATCTTTCAGAACCAATTAAATTTTGTAATTTATGTGCATAATTTATTTGTAGCTGTAATTCATTTCAGCCACACTCATCAGGCACACATACACCTAACTGTCTTTTTAACGGCTCATGGAGCATATTTACAGCTATAGGGTAGCTTTCGCTTAGATTGAATGTTTTATTACATTTAGGAATAGTCATTTTACTCACTTATTATATAAATAGATCATGCTAATATTAATATTTTTACTTAGGTGGTTCAGATTTCTTTCATATATGATCTTTGGTATTATTTATTATTATTATTTTTAATCCTCACCTTAGGAGATGTTTATTGATTTTTTTAGAGGGAGGGAGAGAATATTGAGAATATTAGAGAGAGAATATTGACATGACAAAGAAACATAATCAATTGCCTCCTATATGAGCACCAACCACCAGAGACTAAACTTGTACGCCAGGTATGTGTCCAGAACTGGAATGGGATTGGCAACCTGTTGGTGCAGGCAATCATGCTGCAAATAACCGAGCAACCTGGCTACAGCTGGACTCTGGAATTTTTTAGATGACAGGTATTTGCTTTTTAACCCCAAATTCACTTGTGTATAGGTCTTTGTACGAATATGTCTCGAAAATATCAAGCCAATGTCAATATAATTAAAAGTTTGCGTGACCAATACTTTCAGGACAGGTCTCGTATATTTTTAAGCAGCAGCTAATTTATGGCTTAATTACATTCAAATGTCTGAAATTTTAGGAAGGGTTACAAATATATTTTGAAGAAAAGTTAATACATACATATCTGACATTAATTCACTTTTTAGTAATTTTAAATTATGATAAGCTCATTAAAGGAAAATTGTTATAGATAAAAATTAATTAATAAAACTAGTGGTCTTACTGTTATTAATGTTTTTATGATCAAGTTAGATTCTTTTTCATATCATTTAGTAGTAACTTTTTATTTAATGACACTGTGAATCCTTCTACATGTTATAAAAATAGAGTTATGTTACCAATTTTGGTGGCTATATATGTCATTGGAATCCAATATATATCCAAATATACTCCACAAATTTTGTTAGGTTATATTTTTATTTTCTTTCAATTCACATTATTTTTATTATTACCTGACATCTCCTATTTGGCTTATAGGGTACTTTGAGAATATACTTTTATTATTTTAAATTTTGATATATATATATATTTTAATTTAATTTTATTGTTGCTGTATTACATCCATCCCCTTTTTGATATATTAAAAAAAAATAAACCAGAACATAATTTCTGCTGGGAAATGTCTCATGTAAAATTGGAAAGATTGTGTATTCTGCTTTTGACAGAGTGTTCTATAAAGGTAAATGTGAATTATGCCATATAGGTTGATAGCATTATCAAGGTCTTCTGTCCTCTTAGTGATTTACTATGTACTTGTTCTGTCACTTGGAAAGGAGTGGTGAAGATTTGGACTATAATGGTGGACTTGTGTATTTCACTTATTCAATGCTATCAGTTTTTACTTCATATATTTTGAAGTTCTGCTGTTAAGTGCTTATGCATTTAGGATTGCTATGTGTTTTTGAAGAATTGACTCCTTTATTATGACATAATGTTCTTTATCACTAATATTTTTTTCTCTGAAGTCTACTTTATCTGCTGTTAATATAACTACTTCAGCTTTGTTTGGTTAGTATTTACATAATTTACTTTGTCACAGTCTCTCAATTTTAACCTACCTGTATCTCTATATTTAAAGTGTTCCTTTTTATTTTTGGAGACAGCATGTATTTGGGTCTCGATTTTTTTCCATCTGTGTTAGCCGTTTTTTATTTGTTCCATCTGTTGTTTGTTTCTTTTTTCTTTTATTGCCCCCTCATATAAACTGAGCATTTGTTATAATTCCATTTTATCCCTTTACAAATTTATTTATTCATTGTGTCACTTTTTAGTGTTTTATCAATAATTTGCAATAAAAGGAATTATTATTCTACTACAGCCTACCTTCAGATATCACTATATCACTTCCTGAATGCCATGTAAAGACCTTATAATATTGCCAATTCATCGCTTTTATCTTTTGTGACATTTTTGTTATAAATTCACTTTTACAATATAATAAACACAGTCTGTTACTATTTTTATTTTAGATGGTCAGGTGTATTTTAGATGAATTTAAAATTTATGTGTGGTAGGTCTGCTGGCAATGAATTCGCTGTTTTTGAGCAAGTTTTCTTCATTTTTGAAAAGTGTTTTCATTGGCTATAGAATTCTGGGTTGATTTTCTTTTCTTTCCACACTCCATTATCTTCTAGGTACAAAAAGTCCACTATAATTTTAATATTTATTTCTTTACGTAGAATGCATCTTTTTCTCTAGCTGCCTATAAGGTTTTCACTTTGTCTTTTTCTTCAGCGGTTTGAATATGATATAGCTAGGAGGATTTTGTTTGTTAAAGCCTGTCCAGTGTTCTCTGAATTTCTTGGATCTGTAGCTTGGCTCTCTATCATTTCAGAAAATTCTTGACTATTATTTTTAAAAATATTTACTCTGTGCTGTTACTCTCTTCTTCTGGGATTCCAATTACATATACATGTTAGACCATTTTATATTGTACCACTTTTGGATATTCCATTGTGGGTTTTTATTTTTTAATTTACTGTTTCAGTTTGACTAGTTTCTGTCGATGTATTTTTAAGTTCTTTAATTATTTCCCTAGTTGTGTTGAGTCTACTAATGAACTTGTTGAAGGTATTCTTCATTTATCTTACTGTAGATTTTTAAAAGTCTAGTGTTTTTGTTTGATTCTTTCTTATAGTGTTCATCTTTCTGCTAAACTTTCCAGCCTGTTTTTACATGCTATCCTTCTTTGTCATTAGGACCTTTAATACATTAGACATGATTTTTAAATTTTCCTTATCGGAAGGTTTCATCATCTGTTTATAATTGAGTCTGGCTCTGCTGATTGCTTTGACCATAGAGAGTGTATTGTTTTTCTTGCCTTTTCACATGCCCTGTGATTTTTATGTTGTTGAAAATTGAGTACCTTGTGTAGTTCAGTAGAGACTGAGGTAAAAAATTTTACTTTTAGAAATAGGCATGCTATTCTTTGTTTTTTCCCCCAAATTTTTTAGTTTTTTCATTCAAGGATTTGAGTAAATATAACTAGGAGTTGGGTGAGGCTTGAAGTTTGTTGTCACTATCATGACCCTCAGTGATAATGATAAGTGTCCAAATCCTCTAGTGATACTTTGTGCTCTGGTCAGGATTCCTCCCCACCTTTGTTCCTCTCTGAGCAGTGTTTTCTATCACTTGTCCCCTGAACTGTGCTAGCATGCAGCCAGATGTGGCAGTGTGGTGTGTTCTCTGTTGTTCTCATTTAGCCTCACTGTGGTCTATAGGTATAAACAAATGTTTAGCAGATTATTGGATCTTATAGAAAGTTAAGTAACAAACTTTACCTTTGATTATGCAGAGTTACATCATCTGTATGTATGCAGGCAGTTCATAGATTTCTTAACTATTTCAGACATTAGCCAAACATTAATAGTTTAAAAAATTCACATTGTATGTTGTTCTATACAGGTCTTAAAGTAAAGTTCTTACTTGAATTAGAATATGGTTGATAGCTACATATGGTTCTTCTGTTTTTCATGCCTGAAAGGAATCTGAAGTATAGAATTTGCTATTAATAAAATGTGTCCATGTTGATATTTCCTTCTAATGTAGCATAACTAAAATTAGTAGCCTCTTGGCAGTCTGACCTTGGCAGAGCTCATATACTGAATTTGAAAATGTTGTAAGTTATCCAGGAAGGACACAATTGCCAGAACACCTGATAAATAATGAGAGGATAGACAATATTATATAATGAAGTATAAACATATGATTTGTTCTTTCTTAAAGGCCACTACATCTTTGTGGAATTTCATAATGTATTAACATGTCACTACATATTTAGATCCTAAAGCACAAAATATATTCTAGCCAGAATGCTTGACCAGATATTAGTGCCAGAATTGGAATACTGTAATATGTTTATTGAACACCATAAACATAATAAATAGGGTTTATATTTTACTGTGAAACTTCAAAGCAATTAAAAGAGAAGGAGAGAGAGAAAGAGGACTGGTAAATTCTGTAAAAACTAAAATGAAACAAATTCTCAGGCGCTCACCAATATATTTCATAATGCAAATCCTCATGATATAAGTAACCTGCTCTATTGAACTCCTACTCTATTCAGTTTGTTATACACAGCATCACCTTCTTTACATTAGAGATGAAGAATATATAGTCAGAAGACAAACAATTTGTGTAAATTGACATAGCTAGTAATTAGCGTAGTCAGAATTCATATGTGTGACTATACAATTCTCTGTCCCTTATTTATTTTAACAATACAAAGATGTCACCAACTCTCATGTTGCTGAGAATGTTGTCTTTACCTTACTACTGTTCTTTCCGACCTTGTTTCTAGTTTTTACAATTACCCTATGAGGCAGCTGATATTTCCAATTTACAGATGAAAAGACTGAGGGTCAGAGAGAGAAAAAACTTAGGCCAAGACTCAAAGTTAGAAAGTGATAGAGCTTTTATATTTAAGCCTATATCAGGTAAAGTGCAAAATCTATAATGTAATTGAGAATCTTCCAAGCTTATTTTTGCAAAATAGAGAAAAGGTAAACCAATATTAACATTATTTTTAGAAATGACTTATTAATCCTTTGTTCAAAGGCAAATTAGTATGAGCATTATGATCTAATAAACTTCAGAAATCTGTAAATTGATTTATTGCATACAAGTTTTCTGATTAAAAACTTAATTTTTAAATCTTATTTTATAAGTCAAGCAGTAAAATTTAATATTACAAATACTATAATATTTTATAGCTTATGTATCATAAAACACTTTTATGTTACCATATTTTTTAAGTTAATTCAGTGAGCCACCATGTGAAAAACTTAATGGGAAAGTAGTCCAGAACATGATACTATAGTCAAATTAAGCATTCTATTTCCATTCAATTTTAATCTCATCTATTGTAAACATTAATTGATAATATATTATTACAACTGTCTGTGCTAGGTACTGAAGTTTTATTGATTATGAGATGTGGTATTTGATTTAAAATGTCTTTTACAATTATTCATTGACTAAAGATTGCTCCTCTAATATTAGCAACCATTATGAAAATATAATGTATTTTGCAATAAGCAGGAAGAACAATGGATTGACCCAATGTTCTAAGTACAATGCTATTTTATATAATATCACACACAGTCTTGTAGAATGAGCATCAACTTCTTTTTCTTTTTCTTTTGTTTAATATGGAATGCTTCACGAATTTGTGTGTCATCCTTGTGCAGGGGCCAGGCTAATCTTCTCTGTATTGTTCCAATTTTAGTATATGTGCTACCAAAGTGAACACAGCATCACCTTCTTTACATTAGAGATGAAGAATATATAGTCAGAAGACAAACAATTTGTGTAAATTGACATAGCTAGTAATTAGCGTAGTCAGAATTCATATGTGTGACTATACAATTCTCTGTCCCTTATTTATTTTAACAATACAAAGATGTCACCAAGTCTCATGTTGCTGAGAATGTTGTCTTTACCTTACTACTGTTCTTGTAACAGAATAATTATATGCCATAATAACAATGATTATATACTCAGCATCTTGTAAATACAACTCTTTTATGTATTCCAAATGTAAACAGGTAACTTATTTACTTTTTGTGAGTAAAATAAAACAAACTATCTCATCTTCATTTTGAAAAGCAGTTTCAGAACATGTCTTAGAAATAGTTTAAATTTAATCTCCTCATAAAAAGGAACCATAATATGTAACATGTTATTGAATATTTTCATATTTTATCTTAGTATTGTCCTGCATTCTTTATTTTGGGGGGTGTATATATTTTATTATAAAAATGTTAACACATAATGCACAGTATTCTTTACCTTCTTGATTTTTAACATACAAGTTAAAAATTTTAATGTACAACTTTAATATCTTAAACTTTAATATACAATTTTAATATCTTAAATTTTTTATATACAACTATCTTTTTTCCTTTTTATTGAATTTATTGGGGTGACAATGGTTAACAAAATTATATAGGTTTCAGTTGCAGAATTCCACAACACATCATCTATACACTATATTGTGTGTCTACCACCCCAAGACAAGCCTTCTCCCATTACCGTTTATCCCCTGTAACTTCCTCTACCACTTCCAACCCACCCTAGCAATACCACATTGTTCTTGGTGTCCATTTTTTTTTTTCACTTTTGTTTCTTGCTCAGTCTCTTCAACCCCTCTTTCCCCAATTTCTCTCCAAAGCTGTCAGCCTGCTCTCTGAGTCTGTCTCTATTTTTCTCATTAGTTCATTTTGTTCATTAGATTCCACATATGAGTGAAATCATATGGGATTTGCCTTTCTCTGACTGGCTTATTTCACTTAGTATAATGTTCTCTAGATCCATCAATGTGGTCACAAAGGGTAAGATTTCTTTTTTTATGGCCAAGTAGTATTCCATTGTGTAAATGAACCACAGCTTTTTTATCCACTCATCTACTGCTAGTATTGTTCTGTGTTCTTTTTTTTTTCTTTTTCTTTTTTTTTTTTTTTAATTTTATTGTTGTTGTATTACATCCACGTTCTGTGTTCTTTAAATGAATTATCTTATTTACAAATCAGAACAATTCTGTTTAGTGCTAATTTCACTCATACTGGAGATTAAAGAATTTAGGTTAACAGAGTTGAAAATCTGCCCATATTCACATGGTTATTAAGTATGTAAGTCTGGCTTTGAGCATAGAACGTTGGATCCAGAGCTTAAGGATGAAGGATGAAATTATTTCTAAACTGTCAAAAAGGATTATGAAATGTGGGTTTCTAATAAAATATGTTTTTTGAAGTAAAGAATATATTAATAGAATGCAGCAGCCATAATTTTTCACTTGATGAATTTTCAGTGATCACGTCCATGCCAGTAGCTACCAGTAAGAAACAGAACATTACCAGTTCTCCAGAAGTCCCTATTCCCTCTCTGGGCCACCACCTCACTTCAAAGGAAACCACTGTCCTGATGGCCAATTGCATAATTTATTTTTACCTGTGCTTGAGCTTTACAGAAATATCTCATGTACTCTGTATGTTCTTTTGTATTTGGCTTCCTAGATTAGTTTCCCTAGAAACTGATTCTGAGATGGGTATTGGTGTGCAGGTTTATTGGAGAGTCCTTTTGTCGACATTATCTGTGAGAGAGTGGAGGGAGAAGGTTCAGTGGAGGAGGAAGTTGAACTGAGATGCAGCTGCACCAAAGGCCTCAGACAATTCCACATGGAACTTCAGGACTGGGTGGCCCAGTTGGACAAGGGGATCTTCACCTTGACCATCTTAGTCTTGAAGGCAGGATTGGGAGGTGCACTTGTTATATAGTCTACCCAATGGGCCACTGAGATTTCACCTGATTCATTTCGCCTCATGGGGCAAAGCTCCTCAAAGATTTTGGTTGGTCTCACTTCAACATCTGGTTCAAGGGCCATAGCTGATACTCATCATCTGCCATCCTACTAATTCTAGAGTTTTCTGCTGTCATTCAGCACTGCTGCTTGTCTAGATGGATCACCAGGTAGAGCGATGCAGATAACCATCTTAAAAGGGTCTGGGTACCTGAACACCATGCCCTTCTCGGGCTGCTGCACTTGTTTATTTACTGTCATGGTTAGTCAGAAGGATATCAAAAGTGACCCAGCAAGTTATGTAGGTGAAACATCAGTCTTATCTCCCCATGATGATCTGAGTCAAATATTCCTTGCCTGCTGGTCCCTTGATAGAAAATGGTTGGAGTGATTGGGTGGCAGCCTTAGCTTAAAGCTTCATTTTCCCCTCAAAGTGGCCCTTTAGAAGTATTTTCCCTCTGGGAAGCAGGCCTTTCTTTACACCTTCAGAATCTAGAGTTTTGAGTATGGAAATCACAAATTTCCCAAATGTTGGCTGGAAGAAATGGTAAATGAGCCATTTAAAACTTCTTGGTTCCTAACAATAATCATGATTTAGAGAGCATATTAGAAGCGTGTTGCCCCATGCTGACACCTCAGTTGCAAATTCGAAAGGCCATTCTATCCTCTGCCAGACTAGCAGCTTTTGGGTGGTGTGGCATGTGATGGGACTGGTGGATCCTCACAGTTGTGTGTTCACTTCTGGATCTCACTTGATGAAGGTGGCGCTGTGGTCTATTCCATTGTTGCATAGTATCCTATAGAAGTGAATTAAATGTTTTGTAAGACTGGATAGCGGTGCTGGCTGAGATTCTTTGGGCAAAGAGAACAAACTCACACTTGGAATATATATCAATTTCAGTTGAGATGAATCATTGCCTCTTCCAGAGTGGAAGGTTTCCAGTGTATTTCAGCTTGCCAAGTATCTGGTAGTTCTCCGGGAGGAATAGTGCCATACAAGGATATCAATGTTAGTTTCTCTTGCCAGGAAATTTGACATGTGGCTAGTGGAAGTGGGTAAATCAGGCTTGACAATTTGGAGCCAATGATGTTGCATAAGGTCCATTTCTGTTACAGTGTCCACTGTTCATGCCCCATTGTGCTACCAGTGATGTGGTCAAGTGGGGCTGGCTGAAGTCAGCTGACCAAATCATTTGTCTGCCTAATTGTGTCTGTCTTTTCTATGGTGTCTGGTCTCTGGTAGGCTCTAATGTGAGATCATGTACTCCTTAAGCTCTTAACATTTTGTGTCCATTCCCTTAGGCCCTTGCAGGCCCCTCTTCCACAGATCTCTTTTCTTCCAATCTTCAATCATTTTCCCACCACACCTCTGACCAACCAAGCAAGTCATGCACCACTGCCTGTAATTTTGTATACTATAGTCAACAGTCCTTGATACATCTAAGTATTCATCCCCTTTCCCTAGTTTTGAGTACCTGAGTAAATGGCTGTATACCCCTTTTGGAGAAGGACTATGAAAAGCATTAACATACATTCTTGCCACAGGTTTCTGGGTTCTTCTTCATGGGGACAATTTTTCCTTTAGTTAATGAAGGAGCTAGATGGTTAAAATGTAGCTCATTTCCAAAAATTAGGAAAGCCAACATAAATTTTTAATGCAGCAACTCTTCTCAACTTCACAATCATCTTCCTTTGATTTGTTTTGATCATATGATGGAACAGTTTTCTTGTTGGATGCCCATCTATCTTTCCACCAAGAATGCTTAAAGAATGAGTTTTATTAACCACCTTCACTACCCTGTATGGGTCAACAATCCCTGGTTGTCATTCTGACTGCCATTTTAAATAATTGTGCTCAATATTGCTATAAGGAGCATTCTTCTGTTACTTATTGTCCCTGGCCTAGCAGGACAGCACCACTGAGCATATCAGTTTTGCTCAAGCCTATCTAACTAGTACATGACTAATGACTTTGTTAAACTGTGTCCCCCAGGATCTCCCATGGAGCATGGTCACTTGGTGTGTCTTCTAACCTTAGTAAATCCTTGAATATATACTCATTGTGCCCGCTTTCCTGGACTTATGATCCTTTATTTTTATTGTCTGCGATGGTGTGAATCATTGCTTCCTCCTAATTTCTATTAGTTGTTTTAGCTATGTGTTAGCACTACCTTCTGGGGTCATATCCAGGGAGTAACATCTTATTTTCGTAGGTGATTGTTTCCACATAAGTAAACTGTCCCTTTTAAACTTTACATTTCTTCTCATTTGATCTTGGTGTCTTAGGGTCCAACCTGAACCCATTCTCTCAGCTATGGCCATGCATATTAGTTAGGTCATACAAATCCTTCAGTATATACTGTAGATCCTATGTTCCCATAGTAGACCCAGTACTTATCAGTCAGGTTATGCTATGACTTGATCTAGTAATTTTTCCGGCAGGCTGGAGGGGAAGCAAGCTCTCTCTTAAAAGTGACACTTGTCTTGCAAGGCAGAAAGAAGCCTAGGTATATTTTCATACAGGAACAGGTACCAACCTTTGAAGAGTGGAGTGGCCCACTTGGTTAGGCCAAGGAGGATTAGGGCAATCTAGTGATAAAATGCTTTCACGTGCACTGACCAAGATGTCTGTATGTGAGAACTCATGGTTCCTCTCCTTCCCAACAAGGAACCTGACCTTGGCATAGCAGACTTGCTGGGCTGGCTGAGAAGGCAAATTCCCGCTTTTACTTAAGTCCAGAGACTTATCATCAGCCCTTTCTGTTCTCTGACTACAGAAACTGAGAGTTTCTTTACAAATTACCAAGAAGACTGCCAATTCTCCAAGTATAATAATGTCCTTTTAGCACATAGAGCTTATTTCTGCTCTCCTTGTAACTAGGATGGACTTGTGACCGGCTATGACTAATAGAATGTGGGAGGAGTGATGGTTATGTTCTTGGACTTCTGAGCCTATTAGAAGACTAGAACTTTCCCTTTCTCCTTTTGGAACTCAGCCATCATGCTACAGGGAGCCCAAGCCACATAGAGATGTCACATGAAGGGCAATTGAAGGGTTCCAGTCGAAATTCTAAGCTGATTTTCTGCATAAGAGCCAGATTCCAGTAAAAACCATATGAGTGAACCATAGGTCATGCTCCAGAACATTGGGTCTTCAGATGACTTTAGGCAACATCACATATAGAAGAAAAGCTGTCTGACTAAGCCTAGTCAACCCACAGATCAAAATAATAATCATTATTTCGAGCTACTGAGTTTGGAGTGGTTTATTATGCAGCAATGGGGAAATCAAGGAGTCCCCTGATCTTCATATTTTGCCATAAACTGGTGGCCTTAGTTTTTTCATCACCTTTTTCTCGTGTACTCCCAGCAAGAGCCATCTGGTCCTATTGCCCTTATAATTATGATTTCACTCAGACATTTCAAATGGCCAGGATATTGTACTCTTTAGTATATTCCCTTTAACCATCAAAAGTTGTAATAATTATACCATTATCACATTGCAGGGGCTATCAGGTCTCTACTGGAGATGGATACTTGTTGTTAGTGGTATGGTGGGTATTTCTGCACTATTTCCAGTACCAAATCTCTTAGTTTGAGTTCACCAGGAAACACTCTGAAATTCAGAGATTTTTTTTTTAAAGATTTAAAAAATTTACTTATTTATAGAGGGAGGGGAAGTGAGGGAGAAAGAGAGGGAGAGAAATGTTAATGTGTGGTTGCCTCTCTTGCACCCCCAACTGGGGACCTGGCCTGTAAACCAGGTGTGTGCCCTGACTGGGAATCAAACCAGGGACCCTTTGGTTTGCAGACCTGACACTCAATCCACTGAGCCACACCAGCCAGGGCTGAAACTCAGAGATTTTTATACAGAAAGTTTGTTGGGAATCCTTCTTGGCAACAAGGTCTGTAAGGGAATGAGAATCAGGTTAGGCAGAGGGAGAATTTGAACTAAAAAGTAGTTGCCCCAAAGGCCTCAAAGCCATGGGGGGCTCTAGAGCGATGGCAGCCTTTCAGAGCTGTCCCGCACTGAAGCAATGGTGCCAGGCCCCTACCAACCATTTACTGGGTGAGGACTGCTGCCTTTGGCAGAAGAATGAGCCTTCAGTGGGCAGTGCTCTTGGCAGCCAGGAAAATGAACATCATGGATTCAGCGGAAATTCTTGGTGGCACACTGTCTCATCCACTACAATTTATTTTGTTGATTATGATTGGAGATCCATGCTGTCAACTATAGCTAATAATAATTTGTTCTCATCATGTGACAATACTGAAATATATTCATTGACTTTATTGCTATGACCGTTCCTTTAAAATTTCTTTTTTATTGTTGTTCTAGAACATTCTTGATTATACCTTATGATGAATAATGTATATATGTATATGTATTATATACCTGAGAGCAAATTTACTGGATGAAAGCATATATGTAGTTCAGCTTTAATGAATACAGCTTTCCAAAATGTTTTAACCAATTTATACTTCTATCAGTAATGTATGAGAGTTCCATTATGGTTTCATATTTCATCTTAATTTTTGGAAATATGATATTTTATTTATATATATACATGTATGTGTATTTATGATAGTTCTATATGAGAATGATCATTATTTAGAATTCACTAACTTTAAAAAAATATAAATTAGGGAGGAAGAGGCAAGGAAGGGGAGCAGTTTAGATAAGAATCTAGTATAAAGGAACCATGGACATGGACAACAGGTGGGATTGACTTTGGGGGAAATGGGTGGGTGGGTAGGGGACAGAGGGGAGCAAAAAGGGGATAGATGTAATACAACAACAATAAAATTTAAAAAGAAAAAAAAATAGAATTAATTTTATTTGGTTGTTTTGACTTTATTAGTATTTAAAATAGAGCTAGATTATTGGCTTTCTATCAATTTAATTTTTACCTGCTTAAAGTTTTACCCTAAATAACTGGAAGATTTATTCCTTTTCAACATGTTAATTTTATGTATTGTGATCCATTCAAAAGAAGATAAATCTATAGTTATGTTTTATATATCTGTATATTTCCTGAGAGATGTAGGGAGACCAAAAAGTTACTCTTTGTCAATATGAGATACAGCTGTGATGTGACCGAATTCTTAGACATCATACTATGCTTGACTACCTTCCATCATTTAAAGCACCTTACATCATTATTTTCATTATTTTATGTATTTGTTTTAATTATTTATATATATTTTATATGTGTTGCACACATATTGTATTTAAATAATGTGCTACTGGACATTTGTATTTTTCTTGGCTCTTGTAAATGCACATATATAATAAATATGTTATTTCATATGTTTGATTTGTGTATTAAGTTTAAATTCTTAAAGTGATTGCCAGTTTATGTTAAAGGGTTTTGCTAAGTATTATCAAATTACCTCGAGAAATATTTTTATTGCTACTTCTTGTACATATATTTTTATTGAACATTTTATTATTTCTCTTGAAAATTATCTTTTCCATTTTTAATTGGCTTGTTCATTTTTTAATTAGTTACTGCCAGCTGTAAACCCTTTGCTACTTCATATGCCAATACATCCCATATGCCATAACCTGTCAGTGTTAAAAGATTCTATCTTGCCATTGCTTTTCAAATCTTATTGTAAATTTAACAAATTATCTTTTCCTTTATGGTTCATGGTTTGGCCTTAGGTTTATAAAGACCTTTCCAACCCCTTGTTTTCCCTCTGATTTACACATCAAGTTGGATGTATCAGCCATAGTGGACTGCTTACTCTTTTAGTTTTGTGCTATTATCTTTTTGTTTCTTTTTAACATATTATTGTTGTTCAATTACAGTTGTCTCAGTTTTTCTCCTGTTGCTTTTCCCTGCCACTTCCCTGCCCCTAATTCCACAGTTAATCCCAACCCTGTTGTCCATTGATCCTTTATACTTGTTCCTTAACTAGACCCTTCCTTTTCTTTCCTCTTTCTCCCTCTCCCCCTTCTCTTTTTATCACTGTCAGTTTGTTCCTTTTTCCATGTCTTTGGTTCTATTTTGCTCATTTGTTTGTTTTGTTCTTTAAGTTCCACTTACAGGTGAGACCATATGGTATTTGTCTTTCCCTGCCTGGTTTATTTCATTAAGCATAATACTCTCCAGTTCTGTCCATGCTATTGCAAAAGGTATCAATAGCTACCTTTTCTTTCTTTTTGCTGTGTTGTATTCCATTGTGTAAAATGCACCACAGTTTTTTGATCCACTCATGCACTTGTGGACACTTAGGCTGTTTCCAGCACTTGGCTATTGTGAAAATGCTGCCATGAACATAGGGGTACATAGGTTCTTTTAAATTGGTGTTTCAGGATGCTTAGGGCACAATCTCAGCATTGGGATCACTAGATGAAAAGGCAGTTCCATGTTTAGATTTTTTAGGAAATTCCATGCTGTTTTCCACAGTGGTTGCACCAGTCTGCATTCCCACCAACAATGTACAAACGTTCCTTTTTCTCCACATTCTCGATAGCACTTGTTTCTTGATTTGCTAATGATGGCCATTCTGACTAGTGTGAGGTGGTATCTCATTATGGGTTTAATTTGTGTGTGTGTGTGTATATATATATATATATATATATATATAAAATTGGCAAATATGTTTTCCCAAATGGTTGCTTCCATTTTCATTTTACTGATGTTTTCTCTAGCTGAACAGAAATTTTTCAATTTTATATAGTCCCATTTGTTTAGTCCTTCCTTTATATCCCTTGCCCTAGGAGACATGTCAGCAAAAAATTATTGCTGCATGGAATATCTGAAACTTTACTGCCTGTGTTTTCCTCTAGGACTTTTATGGTGTCATGACTTATATTTAAGTCTTTTATACATTTTGAGTTGATTCTGGTGTATGGTATAAGTTGATGGACTAGTTTCATTTTTTTGTGTGTAGGTTTGTGGTATTTTCTGTGCCTGGCATGGCACTACTATATTGCATAGGCAAATACATGCACCACACTATTATCATAAATAGGCACCTGATAATATATCACCCTTTAGTCAAGACTGAGGTCAAGGATAACCATTTCTTTGGAGCCTTTCATGAGTCTCCTCTCTTCCTTCCTTCTGTAAAGCTGGCTGCTCTTTTCTCATTATTCCCTCTAGAACCCAGAGTAGCTATTGCATCACCTCCAACACTTTAAGGTGTTAACTTGATTATACGCTTGTAAGCTTGCACTGAAGTATAGGTTCATTGGACAAAAGTCATATTATGTTTATGCCCATAACCCCAGAAGTGTAGACAGTTATGCATCAGACGTCTGTTGAGTACCTGCTGGGTATTTTCAGATACACGATTGAGTGAAATGGTTTGCCCCACATCAGGGAGCCCCAGGAAACACGGGTAAGCCTAATCCCAACACTGTTCTTTAGACTGCACCATGTTACTGCTGTTCTATTTGTGAGGAAAGGAAGACCAATAAGGGGTATCTTCTGTGCAGATCATACAAGGAATTTCAGATCCAAATCTCCTATTTTTCTTACCTAGTTTTCATTCAGCCACAACTTATTTCATTTACCGTGTAAATATGACATGTCTTCCTTCTCTAATGGAAAAAACTTGAGCACCCATATAATGCCTTGGGTTGGTTTTATGGAAAACTCTTTCATTTTTCTTAGAATAAAAGTCCTCCTACCCATAATGTTCTTCTTTCTTACTGCAAATGTTACCTCTTTTTCTTCCTTTTAACTAAATTGTATTTTGCCCATTATTTTTTCTGGTTGGTAAAATTTGTATTGCTAAAATGGGATTCAACTTAACGGTTATTGTTTTGTGGCTGGAACTGCATGGAATAAGCAACCTTGTTACATAAAGTAAATGGATTTCATGGTTCAGTAACTAACACAAAACTAATTTAATGTGACAGGAGAGCACAAGTTTAAAAGTAAAGATCCAGATGATTATAAAATCATCAACTTCTTTGAGTTGAAAGAGACCACAGAAATTGCTGTCTTCATATCACCAAAGTTTATATAGTAGAAATTATGTGTGTCCAACAACTTTTTACTAAATTGTCTCCATTTGCATTTTCTCATGAGACCAACGAGGTTCTTTCTACTTCAAGTTCTAATGGTCCTTTTCTCTCCATTTAATATCTATTTGTTGGGCAGCTACTAACTTGCCTATTTGAGGGGCATCTTCTAATTTCTCTCTTACTTACACTGTTGCAGTCCTCTTCTAGCTTTTCTGCTCATTCCCATCTAATTCACACTGTCCCACAACAACTCCCAATCCAAATTCCACACTAATCTAATGTGCTTGGGTTGTGAAAGGACTTGTTATCATTGCCTCTCATCTTACCTGGTGAGAAATACCTGCCACTCCCTGGCAATGTGACCTTGGACATTTACCTGAGTATTCCCAGATATAAACGATGATTATAATTCTCCCACCTCTCAGGGTGGTTTCACAGATTAAAATGCCACTGTTACAATTATACAAGATTTCATGTTAAATGGCAGAATGTCCCAGAGCTCTGTATCTCTTCTATAGAATGACCACAGGAAATGTCTAATCCTATCCAATATAGCCTTCTGAATTATATTATATTTTATTTTTTTAGCCTTCTGAATGTTAAGGTCCCACTTATGTGTCTTAAGTTCTCCCCCTTTCAACTCTGTCTTCCTCTAAAGTAAGTCTTTGCAGCCTGTTCACTGCTCCTATTGATTTGCTAGTAACTTATACTGTAGTCATTCTTGTTTCTGCTCCTTGAGAGTAGTAGAACATTTTTGTTCAATTTCCTATTCTTTCCAAGTCAGGAAAGTGCTTTTCATAGGGGAAACTTCAGGATGCAGTTGTTTTCATTTTCTCAACACCATGGTACTGTCCCTTGATGCCAGTCAATCTCTTCTTTCAAGTTAGTTTTGGTTCCCAGTGAGTGTCACCATTGATCTTGGTGCTTTAAATGAATTCACTGGACCCAGTCTTTGTCTTCGGAACATGCAAGATAAGCCAATTAGGTGAGGATCAGGAAAAGCCACTTTGTATTAGATGAGAGAGTGGGAAAGGTCATCTGGGAGGACAATGGGCAGCTAGTGTGCCCTCCTCCCACCATATATTTTTATTGTTATATTTTTAAATTCTCAGATGGCAACTAGTTTTTCAAGAGAAAAAGAGACTGGCACTTTGAAGAACATTTATTTTGTCTTTTGAATAGTGTCCGACAATGTCGGACTTGAACAACAGTGGGTGTTTCTCCTCTTATTTTCCGAGTTAAGATGAATGTTTCTATATGGTGTCAAGATTACAGAAAATATCAAGGGAAAGTCATCTAAGATGTGCTGCTAAGTCTATCATGTTTATTATCCACCAGTGAGAATGAGACCAGGACACTGCCCTATGATTTGGGCTTCATCAAGAAATAGCTATGGTATTAACACTCCTGCTTTGCTATAGCTTTGTTCTTCGTGCTGACATAAATCCAGTTTCAAGTTTAGTTACTAATTGAGTGGAAACTCCCTTTCTTTTATATGCACTAACTGCACCAAGCACTGGAACTTCATTTGTGAATGAGAACATTTTTCCAACTGCATCTAACTGAATATATTTAATCTTGAGTAGATCTGTGATAGTCTTGTTCTTGTTATTTAACAGTGAAGGTCCCATTTTTCAGCAGCCCCATATTCTCTAGCTCAAGGATTTGTTCAAAAACCTGGTAGGGTTTAGTTGTTCCTATTATTAGAAACAACAATTATTGTTGTTTCTATTATTATCGCAAGATCTTTGGGTGGCATGGGGGGAAGTCTTTTTCTTCCAGATATACTATAGATACCCTATATATAGATACCCCTGGAAACACTTGGAGTTGGGGGTGTCATACTTCTGCTGAGTCTTCTGTGAATTGGCTATGCATTCCCTTTTATGTTTTCCATTTATTATTGCATCCTCTGATTTAATAGAATTTGATATTTATATTGTTATTTTTCCTTTGAAAGAATTTGAAGATATATATATATATATGATAAAACTATGTAGAATAAGAAAATATAGAGCCCATTCCAACTCATTAGATTTATTTTAACCCTAAAAACTATTTTTCTCAGCAGTATATGTGAAAGTATATTACTATTCATCTATGTTATATGTATCATAACTCATGGTATGCATAATTGGATTATACATTTAACATTGAGTTTTGCCTGTGACAAGTATATACATTTTTATTGTATAAGTTGTATTTAAACTTCATCTACCTACTTGTCACATTTTCTTACTGTATCACAGAGCAGTTGGTGTGTGCTCAATAAATGCAAACTCATTTAAATAATCGTTAGACAGGAAGACTGGCTTCATAGGAAAATATCAAAATATATTTCAAACTAAACCAGAACTGAATTTTGGGTTATCCGATGCTCTTAAAATGAAATTCCATTTGCTCAGATTTTTTAGTTCGTGGCCTTAAGAGTCATCTATTCTTTCCTAATAAAAAGTAGTGAAATATGCTTGTAGAGAGAAGAAACTGTTGGATGAAGAACGTTTTCATCACTACCTCTACTCCTTTTCCCCTTTCTTCTTTGTTGAGTCCTGACTTTGGTATCTGGCAGTAAGTCTTGCTCAGCTAACACTGGCCATCTGTAGTTTCTGTACAAGCCCTGAGTCTGAGAGCGTTTAGCAGAGTTTTGACTGGGCTTGGGGTACTTAAATGTTGGTGATTGAATAATGTAGGAAGGAGCAGCCACAATTAAGCCACTGGGAAAAATAGGCTGCAGACGCAAGTCAGAGAGTGGAAAATAAAAGTGAGATTCAGTTCTCTTTAATATTGCATAGCCTAATATACCAGTACACATGGAAGTTTCCCCCAGAATATAAAATCAATCCTGCAAATAGACTCTCAACTAGAGTTTAGCCAGAAAAAATAAAGAAGAAAGGGAGGAAAGGAGAAAACAAGGGGGCAGGGAGCGGTGGCTATTTTCATCCCAAGAGACAATTTCAGCTTTTTTAGTTAATTCTTTTTTTAATTTGCATGAACATAAGAACAAGGCTCCTCATTTTAAAATGTAACAAACCATTGATTTACATAACTGAAACATTTTTTAAAACATAATTTTGAATTTGGCAGGGATATAGATTTAAAAGGGGGGCAACTTTATCATTAGAATTTTTACATTTTAAAGCATATGCAGTGAAATGCTACTATCATTTAAATTTTTTCTTATGGAAAATTTCAGCTAACGGCGTCATCACTTAATGTTTTCTTCCATAACATGGACGGCATTAAACATGTTGACTAGGAACAAAATAGTCAGGTATTTCTCTGAAAAGGAGGTTTTATGATGGGGGGTGGGGTGGAGGCTGGAGAGGACTGAAGTCTGGAACATGCAGCCATGGTGAGCCACGTGCAATTTTGCTAAAACAAAGAGGTGCAAGCTCTTTTATAGAGAGGAAAAGGAAGTTAGGGGCACTGTGACAAATGAGTTCTCTAGGGCTCTAACATTGATGTAGGTAGGGCATGAAAACTCCCCTACATATGCTCACATTCTAATTTTAGCAGAGGTCCATTATTAACATTATTATTATTAAATATACAAACACCATCATTTTAGTACTGCATTTAAATGGAAAGAAATAATTAGAACTATTATCTTGGTAACATGACATTATATTTTCTGAATTTTAAAAATTCACCTTATATGTTCCATGTATATTGTAGTTGACCACAGAGAAGTAACCTTTAGGCTGAATTTCGGTACTTTGTTTACAGACCTGGTAAACATGACATGCTCTTAATATCCCCTTTAGTGACTGACTATTCACACATTACAATGGAAACTTTTAAATATCAATAGAGTCTATAATTAAAAGTAAGTTACAATGTATCAATTTTAAAATTTGTTGACATTTCCAAATCAGGACTAAGAGTACTTAATGTTAATTTATTTGGGAAATATTATTAGTTTATGATATTATAAAGGAAAAAAAATAGGAAGGATAACTTTTAATCTGATATTAGCCAGGGCCAAGCTATACCATAATGGGTATATTGAGCTATTACCTTTTATAATATATATAGTGAGAATTTCAAAGTATTCAGTATTGTTGAAGATTACATATAAATCCATACAATTTCCATCAAAGCTGCCTTAACCTGTAAACTTTCCAAATAATTACTTTGTGGGGAGGGGAAAGGAGAGAGAGAAAGAGATTTAGAGAGAAGGAAAGAGGAAGAGGAGGAGGAGAAGGAGGGGAAAGAGAGAGAGACTGAGAGAGAAGAGGAGAGAGGGAGAGGGGAGAGAGAATGAATGGAAGTGAGAAGGAGATTTTGATGGGAGTTGTGGTGAAAACAAGCCAGACCCCATTTGCTGCTACTGGCTGTTGTCTTTACATTAAGGAATGCAGCAGTCCTTTTGATTTTCTTTTTTTCCTTACTCACATATTGGTTGTGGAATTTTGCCTATGGGTTGCCTATGGTGAACCTCCTACAACAGAAGTATTATATAGAAAATGTGATTAGGAGTAAAGTGAAAAGTGAGTATAATTTACAATGTATAAAACACCTACCTGACAGGCATACACACAAAAGGACTGAGGTATTAAAAGGTAAATTTTGCCTAGGCAAGTACACAACTGAAAATAAATATAATTATTGTTACTTGGTTAGAAAGGTTAATTATTTTATAAAGTAACTTTTTTATTTTGTAACAAAGTTCAGTAACAAATTAATACTGTACAGTGATAAAGTCAATGTCAGAAAATGGCTTTGAGATCTGATTCTGATGTTCATGGGCCAGATGATCTTGGAAATGTCATTTTAATCCACCTGAATTTTCCTCATTTGTAAAATAGAATTAGCATGCTTGCCCTTATTGCCTCTCATAGTTTTCTTGAAAAGCAAATGAGGTAATACATAATATTTATTATTTTGAAAATGACGTTTCAATGAAGGTATGGGATTATTATGATTTTAGCTCCTAGTAATAATACGAATGGAACTACCTCTTTCTGATTAACCTTTGTAAAAGTAATCAGTGTAAAAATGACTTCCTCAAATTTATTGGATTTAATAAAAATTGTAATAATATAGTTGTGAGTTTAACTACTATTCCTCATTGGTTAGTGTTCTAAAGGTGCATTGAACTTCATATCTATTATTGCAGCTAGATAACATGAAGTTATTGACTGCTCTTTACAAACTTACTGGTCAGAGGATAGCCAACTGCAGTTATCATTACACGGGGCAATAAATTTCACTGTTCTCTAAAAGTCGCAATCAAAGAAAGCCTCTGCTATTGGGCTGTGTAAGTCCGTGTGGTTTCTCTCTTTCAAGGAGTCCTGGGAGCCTTGCTCATCAGCACGGGGCTACATCACCTGGTTGCTGGTGAAAACACAGATTTCTGGAGTTACAAAGGCACACTAATGATTAAATATCACTGTTTATTGGTCACTACAGGCATAACTCATTTAATTGCTCTTCACTTTAACATGCCTCACACGTTGTGTTTTTTACAAGTTGAAGGCAAGGCTCTCCACCAGCAAAAATATAATGACTCGTTTTATTGCAGTGCTCACTTTATTACTGTGGTCTGGAATGGAACATGCAATATCCCCAAGGCATGCCTGTAAATTCAGCGTCTGTTAAATCAGAAGTATAACTCTTATGAATTTTGTACAAGGAAAACACAGGGGAAAAGAGACTATCATGTGTACTATGGTATTGGTACTTATGTTTTAGATCTTTTTACCAGCAGTGTGGCTAGCTTTTTTATCCTATCAATGATAAGCAGCATTATTGTTTGCAAAAAGGTTTAAAAAATCAACAATGAGGTTAAGGGTTCACATTTCTTTCACACCTTTCATTCAACTAGACCCTGTGAATCTTAACTGATAAATTATGCTACCCATTTAGGCTGAAGAGTTTAATATTGCCAACTATACTAGGCATTGGTTTGGCTTAGTCTATAGGTAAAATAAATGGTTGAAACTTTGATTCTGACCATTTGAGTGTAATAGTAATAGTGTATAACTTGATTTCCTACTTGTTACTCAATGTACCCAACCAAACTGATATTATTCTTGATCTCAAAGTAATTTAGAAGATCTTTTAACTACCCAAGAGGGATTATCTTGTGATAGATGACAGAAAAGAGGACATTCAGGGCTTCACAAATGGGAAACTGAGAGGCAGAAGAAGACAGAGGTTAAGGAAAAGGAAATTTTCAAAACTTTGAACGCAGGCTATTTTTTGTAGTTGTTGTTCCACAGCAATAGTTCTTGCAATGTTTTCCTTTGCACCATGATCAGGACACGTTGGAGCTTGTCAAAAATGCAAATTTGCAGTCCCCACCCCAGACTGATGGAAATGGAAACTCTGGGAGTGGGCCCAACAAGCCGTAGGAAGGAGCAGTCCAGGTAGCCCTCATGCATGCTCATGTTTGAGAACCACTGCTCTAAAGCATAGTTTGTGAGCACAGAAATGCAGTTTAACTGGGTGATTTTTCAGTATCCCTAACCTCAAATAGCTTCTGCTAGTCCAGCGTGAAACAGCCCACATGAAAGTACACACAGATGCAGGAAGAGCCAACCTGAGGATTTGCTTCTGTTCATCTAGATCAGTGCCTCTCTGCTCCAGCCTGCATAGGAGCACTGCCGGCCATCATCCACCACCAGCAGATGCTGTAGCAGCAGGTTCGAAAGCTCTGCCTGTCCTTTCTCTGTTCAGAAAAACAGCAGGAGAGCCGTTCTTTATCATACACACAAGGCAAAACTTGCATATTTTTACAGAATAGTTCAGGTCAGTTTGTGTCTAGCTGAAATCAACTGGTCAGCTACCTATTAATATCTTGTCAAACAGCCCTGACTGGTGGCACAGTGGATAAGGTCTGCTAACCCAAAGGTCGTTGGTTCCATTCCCAGCCAGGGCATATAACTAGGTTGTAAACCAGGTCTCCAGCCAGATGTCAGTCTCTCTCCCTTCCTCTCTCTCTGGAAATAATAGATAAAAAATCTTTAAAAGAAATTTTTTAAAAATCTTCACCCAAGGATACGATTAGTGATTTGAGAGAGAGAGGAAGGGAGAGAAAGATAGAGAAACATTGATGTGGCAGAGAAACACAGATTGATTTTCTCCTGTTGGTACCCAGACCAGGGACCTAACCGGCAACTTAAATGTTGCCCTGGGTGAAGCTCGGATTTGAACCATGACATTTTGGTGGAAGGGGCAATACTGAGTCACTTGGCCAGGGCTGCAATGGTAGTTTTACTTCCAAGAGTCTCAACAAAGGATTTCTGAGACAAGATGGGGAAAAAACTTTCTTAAACATCATAGTATAAAGTAAAAAACCCCTAAACACTCAACATTAATTATTATGGTTACATTTTTGTTTTGTTACTCATTCGCTGTTTAACTTTGGACAAATAGCTTTTTGAACTTCAGTTTCGTTACCTGTAAAATGGAGCAGCAATACTGATTTTTTAAAACAAGGGTTTGTGTGCTAGATATAATTAACAGAAGGTGAATACACAACAAGTAGATCCTTAAAAACTGGCAGTTGTCATTTGTTGCATTGGTTACTTTTAGGATTTCCTGTTGGTGGTAGATTAAATTTATTTGCAAAGTAGAAAAGACAAGTAAGTACTTTGTAAAAATAGAAATAACCCTTTTTAACAATTTGACATTGAAGTGAGTTATCAAAAGATGTTTTGAAATTACCTTCCCTAAAGGTCTGTAAAATAGGTCACATTTGATCTGGAATCGTCTGGCTTGTCTTAGATGACTAAACTCTAAAAATGTTTCCTATTTTGAAGTATAGTGACTTATCTCTGGCTCAACAGACACATAGAAAATTGATTTAAGTGACATAGATGAAAGCAATGAAATAACAGTTGCTCTCCATTTACCAATTTCCAGTGTGAAGTGGTTTCTATATTTATGTTTTAGTGGCAGCAATAACACTTTGAAGTTCCATCCCCATAATCATCTTCCATCAGTTTCAAAACATTTTCTGTATTAGCTATTAAGTTAATAGACAATTCAGGCCTATTAGGCTCAGAATTGGTAAACAATTTGCCCAAAGTACATAGAGGCTAGTCATGTGTAATTCCAGGTTACTATATCCACTAAATATAAATGGTTCCTTTTTAGCTATATTTGACTTCAACTTCTAAGATTATTAGGAAAAGTGAAAAGTAATATTTCTAATACTAAAAAAGTACTTTATTAACTACTTTTCCTGTATTTCTGCAGAAAAGCAGAGACTATGACATAGTAAGAAATACGTATTTGGTCTATATTCTGTTTCTGTCATAGAGTTTCCAAAGCTCTTGCAATTTCCCAAGTGAGAAGAACAATAATGGAATGTTAATGAGATGACGTTCAGAAAGCACCAAAGGATGGGGGCTGGTTGCCAGGGAAGCCATCCATGTGATTGGAGGGTTTGAAATTTTAGTCCCCTCTTCTCACCTCAGGCAAAAAAAAAGAAGCTGGGGACTGAATCAGTTTCCAATAGCCAATGATTTACTCAACCGTGCCTATGTGATGAAGCCTTCATAAAGACTCAGATGGATGCTGTTCAGAGAGCTTCCAGGTTGGGGGATATGTGGCGATTCTGGAAGAGTGGCATAGTTGGAGAGCTCTGAGCCCGTTCCCATACCTGGCCCTACGCATCCCTTCTGCCTGGGCTGTTCCTGAGTAATAGTCTTGGTAGTACACTGGTCATCCAGTAAGTAAACTCTTTCTCTGAGTTCTGTGAGCTGCTCTAACAAATTAATTGAACTTGAGGAGGGGATCTTGGGAACCCCCAGTCTATAGTCTGTGGTTCAAAAGCACAGGTGGCTACGTGAACCCGTGGTTGATGTCTGAAGGGGTGAGAGCAGTCCTGTTGGGATGAGCCCTTAACCTGTGGGATCTGACATCCTCTCTGGGTAGGTAGTGTTAGGATGGAGTGAGTTGTAGAATACTGAGCTGGTGTTGGAGAACTGTGTGTAGAGGGAAAACCCACACACACATTGAAACTGGAGTGCTGAATATTAGAAACAAATCAAAATGTGTAAGATGTTGCCCTACTGTTTAAAAACAAAATTCAACTGGATGAATTTTAAAGATCTTACTTGCTTTATCCAACAGTTCATCGATTGGGCAGCATCCAATCTAGCAGGCTAGAAAGGAGCTCCTAAGAGTTACACAAATTGAAGGTGTTTATATAGAGAAGGTAACAAGACTAAGGAACTTACACTGGACAAAATAATGGGTTGGTTACTTCAAGGTCACTTTTTTAGGGGAGCACAGGGGTCTATCAGGCAGATTTGCCAACTAGTTCATTGTGATCAGGTGATTTCTGAGAGACTGGTTTAGGATTTTATTTATGGAAGGAGCCAGTGGTGTTGTGTACCATAACATAAGCAACCCCATTTGGGGTTGACTGTCTTATTTGTAATGCTATTCAATGTGTTTAAAATACTTAAACATATGCTGTTCTCTTTTCCCTGCTTGCTTCATATGAGTGTACCTTATCCCTCAATATGATTTTATATGCCTGTGTTCTGACCACATAGTAAGAATTTATAAATATTTGTTGACTTTAAATTAATATAACCTATACACTGATATTTCTAAAATATGTATTGATATATGACAGAAACAACACATATCTGAATTAATAACTGTATCTAATATCATGCCATGTACTCCATTTTCTTTTTAGAATTTATAACTTAATAAGTCATTAAATCTTAAAATTAAAGCCCACATTAAATTAGAGTAACACATAGAATGATGTGTAAAATAACTTTATTCACTGAAAAAACTTGCTTAATAGTCAGATAACTATGCCCTGATAAAAAGTAGAATTAAGAAAATGTTTACCTTTAGCTGATTAATTAAATTTTAAATACTATAGGCTCCTAAGAGGTATGGTAAGATTGAACTAAAAAATAACTAGTTTATCCTTATGTATCTTAAACCTTTATTAACTAGGAATATGATAATGAATGAAATTTACTAATTTTATCTCTAATAATTCCAGATTTGTGAGTTTTACCCCATTAAAAACTGTAGGACTTACAGCTGTGGTTCTTATTTTAAAAAGACTTGCTACACCTTTAAGAGTAATCAAAAACAACATATTGGAGAAAAAATATTTGGGGACTTTAATATATTTTCTTTAAAAATACAAATGGATGTTGATAATTTCAAGTAAATGTTACCTGTTCAAAATAGGTAAACATAGAATCCAAAAAGTTAATTGATGTAAGTGAAGTGTGGTTTCTAAGTGCATAAAAGTAATAAATCAAAATTTTTAAATGTTATGTAGACTTTAGTAATTTAAAATGGTCTTTCTTAAACCATAAACAAAATGAAAAGGCAACCTATTGAATGGTAGAAGATGATACATCTTCACAAATGATACATCCCATAAGGGTTAATATCCAAGATATATAAAGAACTCATACAATTTAACACCAAAAAAAAAAAAAAAAAAAAAAAAAAAAAAAAAAAAAAAAAAAAAAAAAAAAAAAAAAAAAAAAAAAAAAAAAAAAAAAAAAAAAAAAAAAAAAAAAAAAAAAAAAAAAAAAAAAAAAAAAAAGCAGGAAAGGAGAAGAGATGGGAGAGGAGGAGGGGAGGGGAGGGAGGGGTGGAAAGGAGAGGAAAACCAACAAAACAAAAACTTAGGCAGAGGACCTGAATAAAAATATCTCCCAAAAGGACATACAGATGGCCAATGGACATATGAAAAGTTGCTCAATATCACTAATCATCAGAGAACTTCAAATTAAAACCCAATGAGGTATCACCTCACTCCTGTCAGAATGGCTATTGTCAATAAATGAACAGGGCCCTGGCTGGTGGAACAGTGGATAAGGCACTGACTTGCAAACCCAGAGGTTGCTGGTTCAATTCCCAGCCAGGGCACATAACCAGGTTGCAAGCCAGGTGTCCAGCCAGGTCTGTAGCTGGAGGCAGGTGAAAGCCAAGCATACATTGATGTCTCTCTCCCTCTCTGCCTCTCTCCCTTCTCCTCTTTCTAGAAATAATAAAATAAAAATCTTTAAAAAATACTTAAATGAACAAACAAGTGCTGGTGAAGATGTGGAGAAAAGAGAATTCTTGCACACTATTGGTGGGATTGTAATTTTGTGTAGCTACTATGGAAAACAGTATGGAGAATCCTCAAAAAGTTGAAAATACAGTTGCCATATGATCCTGCAATTTCACTCTTGGGTATTTACTTCGAAAAAAAAAGCACTAATTCAAAAAAATGTATAAACCCTTATCTTCATTGCTTCATTGCAGTGTTACTAGTAATAGCCAAGATATTGAAGCAACCTAGATGTTTATCAAGAGATGAATGGATAAAGAAAATGTGAGAATATACTTGTATGTATATTCACAAAAATGGATTTACAGTTCATGTGGAGAAAGGAATAATGCAAAAATACAAAAATAATAATACAAGAATAAACTCTGTTTTATAGCTGTAAACCTATTTTTGCTCACTCCTGTATATACAATGGAATAATATTTAGCAATTTAAAAAAAATAATGAAATCTTGTCATTTATGACATGGTTGGTCCTAACGGGTATTATGCTAAGTGTAATATCAGACAGAAAAAGACACATACCATATGTTCTGTCTTATGTGTGGAATCTAAATAAATAAATAAACAAACAAATAAAAATATAGGAAGAGTCCCATAGATATAGAGAACAAGCTGCTGGTTGCCAAAGGTGTTGGGACTGGGGATGGGAATAAACGGTTGCTTTTTATTTTTTTACAATACTCACTGTGCCTTGATATCAAATAATTGCCATGAACTAAAATATGCCTTCTGAAACCAAACTAAGGAAATATAATAGTCTTTTAATGACTTACAAGTTATGGTTATTGAGTAAACTACTAACAGTAATGATTACAACCACTTGTTATACTTGTTATCTGCTATGTGTGCTAATCATTTAAAATAATTTATTTCCTTCTTACAGTTACACTATTGTGGATGACTTTACCAAACTCATTTGGCAGGCAATGACACAGAAGCTAGGAGAATTTAAGTGACCTGACTTAGTCATAGAACTAACAACTAGCTGTAGGATCCACACTCAGGTGTACCTGGCTCCAAAGCTCATTTTGTTACACCATTCAGCTCTAACTTAATGCCATAGCAGCTGTCTCCCCTAAATTCAGTTTTTACCCCATTTTGAAGTATAGCACAGATCATATTCTAAATAGCTCAGGAGCAAATCATGCAATATAAGCTTCATAAACAATGACCAAAACCTAGCCAGGATTCCTTAATTCAGTGAACCACAAACCCTGACCCCCAGCCTGTGGGGCTCTTCAGTTCTCTAGGAGATTTACTTTTTCTGACTGATGTGGGGAGAAAGATATAGTAGTTCATTTGTTTTGCTTTTCCCAGTGGACCTTTTGAGCCACCCAAGCCCCGACCTGCATTCCCACCTGCCCAAATGAACCAACCAGGTTGTTTTGAAAAGGGGAAAATGTTTTGCCTCCTCTCAGAGACCAACATGAATGCTACTCTCCACACGGAAAGCTGTGTGAAAACCCACCTTGTTCCTTCATTCTTGGTAAAGGGTTTTTCTTATGAGCTCATGAATCTCAGAATAATGGAAGCATATGATACTGAAAATAACTCAATCTCATTTAATTTTGCTGTTTTGGAGAAACTCCTTCCTCAATCATGAAAGACACTTAACCCTGTAGACTTTTCCTGTCCCTGCCCTTGGGGTGGTGATGAAATTTTATGTTTTGTTTCCTGGTGGTCTTCCATATTCACAAAGTGAGGATCCTGGACCTTCAGATGCCTTGTCTTTGCTTCTTAATGAGCAGCCTTTGGATATAGAAGCTTTATCAGTTTTCTTCCTTTCTTTACTCTTTTTTCTCATGTTTAGAATCATGTGTTAAATTTTTATTTCCTCTTTCTGAGGAATAGAGGCAAAAAAAAACACCTAGAAGAGACTAACTTGGAATCTTTTACATGTTTACAACCAATTTATAGAGTGGGAAATTCTGTTAGTATATCTAAGTTACACTCTGGATGGCTCCACCATATGTCTGTTTTTCAGAATGCATGCTTCTGGGTAGAATGGATCTTCTGGGTATCTTGAGTCATCCTCGGATAGTCTCCCTTATTTTTTTCAATGATCTAAGGTCAGAATGCAAGGGATCTTGAATTTGATTTTATCCTAGGATTTAGAAACATTACATAATTCCACCTCAAAGATTCAGTGTTAACTGGGCTATTGACTGTATGTGTTTTATGTAACTTTTTGGCATTCAGGAGTGGCATAAGAGGGTCCTCTCTCTTAATACAATGTTGGAGTTTTCCCAATGGGTATTGGTTTAATGTTTGCTATAAACTTGTAGCATTAAAAAAGTCATTAGGGGGTAAAATGTCATGTGACCTCATGGTGTTCATTATAAGTATTTATTAATTTAACAGAATAAATCACCTTATCTTTTCTGCATCTGTTTCCACCCCCTACTCTTTAATGTCTTTAATGGCTGGTAGTTATCGAGCACCCACTCTAGACCCAGTAGATTTACTAGGTTAAAAATCATTAGCATCTGACAAGAACCTAGTATAAAGGAACCATGGACATGGACAACAGGTGGGATTGACTTTGGGGGGAATGGGTGGGTGGGTGGGGGGACAGAGGGGAGCAAAAAAGGGATGGATGTAACACAACAACAATAAAATTTAAAAAAATAAAATCATTAGCATCTGGCTGGCAGTAAGGTAAAGCACTGACTTCTCTCACTGAGATAGACATTAGAAATTATAATTTTAAAAATGAGAAAAATATTAATTTAATTTTTTTGCTACTTTATTTAAATAAGTTTATCTTGTTTTCTTTTGACTCAAGAGACTGTAATACTTGACTTCCTAATTTTTTAGAGACAGCAACAGCAATATAAAAAAGAAAAAAAGATAAGAGTAAATAAAAGTTAGTGCTCATGTAAAATTGTATTGTTTCTTTTTATTTTATATGTCAAGAGGGAAAAAAATGTGAGCTTATATAAAGAATTCCAATCGCAAAACGCTGTTTCTTTTACAACATGTATTTTGTTGGAACACTTTAAAAACCACTTTTGTTGGAACACTTAGAAAACTCAGATGAAAGACTGAAAATCAGAAACTGGAAAATTAACATTAGAACTTCTCAGTAAGAAAATAAGACTCTGGAGGGCATTATGCTGAGTGAAATAAGCCAGTCAGAAAAAGACAAATAGATACCATATGATTTTACTCATATGTAGAACCTAATGAACAAACTGAACTAACAGGCAAAATAGAGACAGACTCTTAGGTAGAGAGCAGGCTGCTAGCTCTGGGTGGGGGTGGGGGTGTGGCTAGGAGGTGAGAGATCTAGGGCAAAAGAAAGAGGACTTGGGGACATGGGCAATAGTCTTGTGATGGGAGGTGAAGGTGGAAGGGGGTAAAAGGGGATAAATGGCAATGGAAAAATACAATTAAAAATACCATATGGTCTCTCTTATACATAATGAGCAAAACAGAATCAGAGGCATAGAATCATGGAACAGAGTGACAGTGGTAAGAGGGGAAGAGAGGAGCAGGGACTGATTGAAAAGTGGAGGGGTTAGTCAAGGAACATGTATGAAGGACCCATGGACATGGACAATGGTGTGGGGATTGACTACACAACTGGGACACAGGCTGGGTGGAGAACACTGAAGGGAGAAAATTTGACAATTATAATAGCATAAACAATAAAATATTAATTTAAAATAGTAATAATATTCTTTTTGAAAAAGACTTATTTTCTTTGACATTATTTAATACTATTCTATATTCTAAGGAAGATTTTACTTCTATGGCAAATTCTTAGTATATGTAAGCATAGCTGAGCCTAATGAAGATATTCCCCATGTGCAGCTCATGCTCACTTGCTAGAGCTGAGCACTCTTTATAGTCAACAGATGAGAACTGAGCCCTCAGAAAGCAACTTATGAAATCCTCGAAAAGAAAACTTAAAATGTCACTGTTGACATCAGAACCTTACTAATTTCTCTGATCATCAGCATCTTGATTTCTAAAAATATATTTGTTCCCACTTTCTTAAAATATCTGATTTACTGGGAGAGGAATTTATATTACAAAAAAGGGTTATTTTAACAATAAAACTGAAGTTTTCATTTAGGAGCTACATTTTCATGAACAATTAATTTAACTACAATTACTTCAAAAAGCAATTGAAGCCAGAGATTTGAGGGCTTTTCATTTAGGGGATTTTTTCCCTGTTCAATTCTTCTCCAAGAAAATCTTTCAACTAACAAGTGCATCTTTCCCTATTGCTTTATTATTTAAGTGTCGTACTGAGATTGAAGAAAGTTCTTTTCAAAATGCCGGTGAAGTCGTAAATGGAGAAAAAGTACATTAATTTTTAAGCTCTTATTATCTCTTCAATAACTCCATGTTTCCTTCCTGTTAAATAACAGTACATATTTTATAATTGATACTTATTAAAATGTTAACAATGTGTTAGCAAAATCCATGTTATCTAGTAAATGGATATTTCTTGAGGCAGATGGGGATCACAGTAGGCCTTAATGTGGCTTTCTTCTTCTCATTTGCTTTGCATATATAGAAGCTTTCTTATCCATATTCAGCCATCTAGGTACATTGTATTTATTTGTTTAATAAATATTTATTGCACATCCTCTATGAATTGGTTAAACTCAAGGATAAGTAAAGCATCATATTTATCCTTTTAGAGATCATGAACTCTAAAAGGGTAAGTGTAATGTTCAGGAAATGAGAGAAAGGACTGGATGCTGGAAGCATAGTGAGAGGGTTATGAAAAAAGATAAAAGAGGAGCCTAGTTCTGCAAATCAAGAGGACTCTTGAGTAGACACTTTTCAAAGGGCACAGTAAAGAGTCAGGACTTTAAGTGTGAAGGGCAATCAACAAAATTGTTTTTAAGTAGGCAAATGATGAGTGTAATTTCTGTCTTAAGACTATTTTTCTTATTTCATAGGAACCCCAACTGTAGGAGTTTGATAAATCATTTTGGGGTCTGCTCTGAATAGTAAAATGTGATAAAAGTCTGGTTCAACATAGCAGGAGAGGACCTACAGAAAACTAAATAATTTCCTTGTGCTTCTGGGGAATTGAGTGGACATTACCTGCTAATAGATTCAGTATGACGGGCAAGGAAGAAACGGGGTGACTTGTATGGTTGGCACAGTTGCTCACTGGTGCTATATTCTGAGAGGAAGCAGCTTGGAGTTGGGACCAGATGAAGGTCAGAACTTTAGTGTTTTATCTTAGTCATTCTAAGATCAAAGTATCCTTAAAACACTTAAGTAGAGGTGCCAGATACACAGTTTGAAATGTGAGGCTGGAACTCAGAAATAAGACTTGGTCTGGATATATAAATATTGGAATCATAAAATATAAAGGATATTTAAATCCATGGGCATGAGTAAGACCATCTTAGACTATATAGATATAATAGAGAGATCAGTAGGTTATAAATTTTTCTATCTAATATTAGCTTTTAAAATTTAAGAAGGCTGTCCTGGCTGGTGGCTCAGTGGATAGGTGCCAGCCTACAAACCCAAAGGTCACTGGTTCGATTCCCAGCCAGGGCACATAACCAGGTTGCAAGCCAGGTGTCCAGCCAGGTCTGTAGCTGGAGGCAAGTGAAATGCAACCGTACATTGATGTTTCTCTTCCCCTCTGCCTCTCTCCCTACACTTCTCTCTAAAAATAATAAATACAATCTTTTAAAAAATTTAAGAAGGCTGATCAACCAAAATACGATATTTATCAGCATTCTCTTTTATTAGTTGTCCTCAGGAAGTCATTTTTAAGTGTAATATGACATGAGGCCAAATCCCTTTGCTTTTTTTTGAGCATCATCTGAAGCTTGGCTATATTCTCAGAATAACCAATACTCTAGTAGACAGTCTATATTGAGGACCCCTAGATCCTTGCTAACCTTTTTGGAGAAAACTCTGATATTATTTTCATTCTCTCTGATTTTAAGAATCCGGTCAAGGAATTCTACAGCTTCCTCCACTTTAAGGTGAAGAAACCAGATCTTGCTCTAATATACTGTAATGATACAATGCTGGAGGTTTTGTAAATGGATCTCAGATTATTCTTTTTATCACTCGTCTATAAATGGTTTTGGAGTTGCCCATCTGGATTGCTTATAGTAATTACTGGTACCAGGTTTCAGTCTTGTATGACATCTAACTTAAGAGGGAATGGGCTCCATTTCCTTTGATCCAAATTTACCAAAAGAATAAATCTGTCCTCCTGAACCAGTAGTTCAGTTTGCCCCCTTCAGAGTTTCTGACCCCAAACACACAGACAACAAATCAGTAGCAACAATAAACCAACTACATCAATCCTTTATGCCATACAAAAAAATTTTTTAATTTAAGATTAGATTAAGAGGGCCTGGTACCTAAGGAATACACATAGATGTGGTAGAATCAAAGCCAGACTGCTTCTCTATTTCAATGAATTAGTGTCTAGGAATATTCAAAAATTCCTTTGACCCCAGGGAGATAACTGCTCAGTCTGAGAACATCTCTTTCTGTAGCATACCTTAACAGAAGGTATAGGTGTGCTTAACCACAGGGTGATGTAAGAGCTAGTACTTCTAGTGAACAATTCTGAAGGTTACTGCTGCTGAAAAGGCCCAGTTCATTTAAGTTGCAAGCCATAATTCAAAGGCACTTCTGTGGGTATGGTTCATGTGGTTGCCTCTTCAATTGCCTTTGAGCTAAGGGCTCTTCATTAATTACTGACACAGAAATCATTGAAAATGGGTGACAGCATACTATTGGTTGGGGCCAGCATCACTCAGCATTCCAAGTTGCAAAAATTAACCAATGAGGTTGACTAATCAACTATAGAGGTTGGTATAGTGGATTAAAAAACCCCTCAATTGAGCAGGAATTGAGACTCCAGACATGTAAGAAAGTGCACTGTGGTTCAAATTGGCCAAAGGCAAATAACAATGAAGAAATCAAATTTCTGAGCATATCCTCAGCAACTGGACTCTCACTTTTCTTGAATGAAAGAAGGGTGGGCAAAGTAACCTAGTTAAATTTCTCTAGACACAGAAGTTTTCTGTCAAATGGTGTTGAAAAACGGGTGCCTGTATTTCAGAAAATGATCACAGGAGGAGCATTCTTCTCTAGGGAGTACTTTGTTTTGCGGCATAGACATTTAAGCTGTCAGCTTATCAAGACAGGCTATGTTAAGTTGCTGTTATAAAGAACATTGCTTATGATAAATGTCCATTTTGGGTTAATGGTAGTCCTGCATGAAGCTTTTATCCTCCAGGATGGGTGCTGGCTAATGGAGCTGGCTGGGTATAAAACAGTGCCACTTATAGGTCAAAGAACAAAAGAAAACATGGAGGAAACGTGAGAGAAGGGGGGAGGGGGAGAAAGAGGCAAATAAGGGGAACAGTTTAGTCAAGGAACTAGTATAAATGACTCATGGACATGGACAATAGGTGGGATTGACTTTGGGGGGAATAGGTGGGTGGGGAGGGGGACAGAGGGGAGCAAAAAGGGGATGGATGTAATACAACAACAATAAAACTAAAAAAAGAAAAAAGAAACTAAAAATATTAAAGAAAAAAGGGGGGCATCCACATCTGCACATGGATATTTATAGCAGCTTTATCCATAATCACCTAAACTTGAAGCAACCAAGATGTCCTTCAATGGGTGAATGGATAAATAAAAAATGTGGTACATCCAAGCAATTTAAAATTATTTAGATGCTAAAAAGAAATGAACTATCAAGTCATGAGAAGACATCAGAGATACTTAAATGTATGTCACTAAGTGAAAAAGGCTAATCTGAATAGGCTACTTACTGCATGATTGTAGTTATATAATGTCCTATAGAAGAAATGGAAAAAAAGATTACTGGTTGCCAGGGGTGAGAAGGCAGGGAGAGACGAATAGACAGTGGAGTGCGGGGGATTTTACGGCAGTGAAACTATTCTGTATGGTACCATAACAGTGTGTGTGTGTGTGTGTGTGTATGTGTGTGTGTGTATATATATATATATATATATATATATATATATATATATAATATATATAATATATCTTTCAAAACCCATGGAATGTACAATGCCAACAATAAATACTAATATAAATTATGGACTTTAGATGCTAATGATGTGACTGTATGGGTTCATCAATGATAGCAAATGAATCACTCCAGTGGAGCATACTGATAATAAGGGAGGCTATGCATGTGGGGGTAGAACATCAATGGTAAATCTCTGCCTTACCCTTCAACTTTGCTGTGAAACCAAAATTTCTCTAATATTAATTACTATATACATATATATAATATATATACATATATACATATACTTGTTCTTACAATTTATTGGGCAATGTGGTATGGGGAGATATATTTCACCTATAAGGATAAAATATACTTTAAAGAATATTTTGAAGATGAATGAAAGAAAGTGAAGGGACTAGCCACAAGAACATACATGCATAACCCATAGACAACTGTGTGGTGATGACCAGAGGGAAGGGGAGGTGAGAGCAGGGGTGAGGGGAAATAGAACATCTATAATAGTGTAAGTAATAAAAATAAAATAAAATAAAAAAGAATAAGTGACTTTATCAACATAGTCCTCAAGATCAGAAAGTCTACCTGATTTTTGTCTTTAACCTCTGTAATAATATACACAGTATCTTAAGTTTATGTAAATGGTGTTCAAATAGTTCAGTAAAATTAAATATATTAATTTTGATGAAGTATCTTACAGACATGAAAAACTTCTATATTAATAATTAAGACCATTTATCTAAATTTATTTAAATTATCCACTGTTAATTATAGGTTACAGTGACTGATACGCATCTTAATAGATATTCACTGTGTGCCCCTCAGCACTCATACATATAGAATATTATATAATAATTTAGTTGATACGAAGGCATATTGGAAATATATATGCAACTTGCATTTATTAGATTGTATTGGTGATTTTAATAGCATTTATTTTGATTATAAAAATAACCATCCAATTACAATAATAATTTTAGATAATACATGAAAATAAGGAAGTAACAATCATTTAATTCAACCAACTACAGAAACACATCATTAATCTGTTTCTGCTATCACCATTCAGTTGAACTTCAAAATTTTTAAATGATGATAAATTATATATTACATAAAATTTGCCATATTAACCATTTTAACTGTACCCATTAAATAATTCATCCTCATTTCCCAATCCCTGATAACCATTATTCTATCTTATGTTTCCATAAATTAACTATTTGTCCTGTTGTGATTGGCTTATTTCACTTAGCACAAGGTCTTTAAAAATCACTCATGTTGTAGAACATGTCAAAGTTTCCCTGCTTTTTAAGAATGAATACTATTCCACTGTATGTACATATTGCATTTTGTTTAACCAATTATTCACGTATGAACACTTTGTTTCTTCTACCTTTTTGCTATTGTGAATAATGCAGCTATGAACATGAATCTCTTTTCAGTTTTAGGGGGAATCTAATCAGAAGTTGATTTTCTATATCATTATAATTCTATTTTTTATTTATTTGAATACTGTATATATGGCATTTATTTATTATCTATTTATTTATTTATCTCACCTGAGGACATGCTTATTAATCTTAGAAAAAGGGGAATGAGCGCTGGCTAGTGGCTCAGTGGATTGGCACTGGCCTGCGAACCCAAAGGTCATTGGTTTGATTCCCCAGTCAGGGCACATAACCAGGTTGCAAGCCAGGTCTCCAGCCAGGTCCTTAGCTGGAGGCAGGTGAAAGTAAACCAACCATATAGTGATGCTCCTCTCCCTTTCTTCCTACCTCCCTGCCCTTCTCTCTGAAAATAATAAATAAAATCTTTAAAAAAGAAAAAGGGGAATGGAGGGAGGGGTGGAGGGAGAGAAATGTTGATGTGAAAGGGTGAAAACCAGGGACCAAACCCATAACCTTCACATGTGCCCTGACTGGAATCAAACCTGTGATCCTTCAGTCTACTGGACAATGCCCCTACCAAGTGAGCTGCACGGCCAGGGTTCTATTTTCAATTTTTTTAGAAACTGCCATACTGTTTCCCATAGTGGCTATGCCATTTTAGAGTCCAATAGTGCCCAAGTGTTCCCAATTCTCTATATCCTCACCAATGCTTTTTTCTTCTTTTTGTAATAGCCACCCTGTAGGGTGTGAAGTGATATCTCCTTGTGGCTCAGTTGCTTGCATTCCTGATATGCTTTTGAGATATTGTATGGTTAGTAATTTTAAAAATATATGTTAAATACTTTATTGGTCAAGATGTTTTGGCTGCAGGAGCATATAACTTTCACTCAAATTCACTGGAACAGAAAAATTAAAGGTAAGCATTTGGGGAAAGCCTCAGATTATATTTCTGAGAATTTCTGCATTAAAAAATCTTAGCTCTTACCCCAGATAATGAGAACAATCTATGGAACTTATGTTTTAGGAAATACATTTGAAGAAATGTACTTGCAAGGGAGCAAAAAGGGTACAGAATTAAGAGCATCAGGATTCAATTCCCAGTTTTATCTGTTATAAATTGAATGGTCCACAAACAAGTCCATTGACTTCATTAGACCATAAAATATTGTTATGCTGTAATAGGCAATTTACCCTTTCCAAAGCATTATCCAAGGATTTTAAGTTGTATCAGTTATTCCCAGATTACTAAATATTTTCATTTCTGGGTTCTGATTGAGGTATCATTCCTATGATAGTTGTTAGCTGCCATTCTTACTATCCTGCCTGAAATATCCTGTTGTCCTCTTAAAAGTTTCTAATGTTTCAAGCATCCCTGCATTTTGTGTTGGTCACAGAAATGAATTGTTTTTGTCCTGTTTCCAAATATGTCATCTTTTCTCATGAAAAATAATTCATGAAATTTTTTTTGGGAACTTTCTAGAATGCTGTCTACAATGCTGTCATCAGAGACAGATGAGAATGGAGAACAGATGAAGTTAGAGAGGTTAAGTAAGAAAAGAACCAGGTAATGAGGTGTCTCTTGTGCCAGTCTCAGGAGATTGGACCTTCTTCTGAAGGGACTGAGTGCCTATCTAAATGGGAAGTATGAAGTAAAGTATATGGAGGGTAGAATGGAGACTAGTTATAAACACCAAGGTCAGTTCAGAAGTCTTTGCAATGTTCCAAGTAAGAATTGAGGCTCTGTGTTAGGATAATCGCAATACTAAAAAACCACAGTGGACACACACAACTGTGTGGTGATGGCCAGAGGAAAGGGAGTCTGGGGCTAGGTGGATATGGGCAAAGGGGGGGAAAGGGGTACATCTGTAATAGCATCAACAATAAAAATAAATTTTAAAAAGGAATAGACAGAATAAGGTAAAGTATGATATGGAGAACAGAATTCTTGAATGACTGATGTTTCTGAGTAGGGGGACAGTGAAGCTAATGAGTAAGAAGGAAGTTTTGAGGGACACAAAATTGCTTCCACTTAGACATACATCTATGGAACATCCATTTGGAGATGTACAGTAAGTAGATAGGTATGCAGTTTTGGAACCCAGGAGGAAGTCATTGACCTGGAGGTACAAACCTAGGATTCTTCAGTGAAAAGATGGTGATTGGAATCCTGGGAAAGGATGAGCTTATCTAGAGAACCCATGTAATTCAGTAACAGAACCATAGAATCAATAGCATTTTAGGAGTAAGTAAGGCAGAGAAGACAGTAAAGAAAAACAAGAAGAAATAATGAAATGATTGCAGGCAGGATGCCAACATTTTTATTAAATGGTGTCTTTATTAAACTTCAGATATTACATTCACACAAAAAAGTTACTTTTCCCAACCTTCTTTGGGTGATAACTCAACACTTGCATAAATTTGGCACTTGTGATAAGAGATATTTATGGTCTAACGTAAATCAACACTCAAGGCAAGAAACAGAACTAATAAAAATTGACCTAGAAGAGAGACAGTAACATGTGGATGAAAGAGTTTAAGAAAGTTGAAGACCTAGGTACTAGTTCATACTTTTGCCACTGAGTAGTTGTGTGATCTTGAACATCTAATTTAACTTACCAGGGACTCAATTTTATCACCTGAAAATTAGAATATACTCTACAGTGTCTTTCTGCTCTGAATTTATTACTCTTAAAGCAAAATGTCATACAGTTTGCTTATTCAAGGTCAGAGAAGTCTGCCCTAGAATAAATTGTATATTATTAAATTATTTAAAGTAAAGTAGATTTATTTCCACTTTAAATTTCCATCACAATGGAAGTTCTTTTTATTTTATTTTATTTTTTTATTCTCACTGGAGGACATGTCTATTGATTTTAGAGAGGGGGGAATGGAGGGAGAGAGAGAGGGAGAGAACCAGCAATGTGACAGAGAAACATTGGTTGCTTTTTTGCATGTGCCCTGACTGAGGACTGAACCTGCAAGCTAGGCATGTGCCCTGGCCAGGAATCAAACCAGACACCTTCCAGTTTATGAGACAACTAGACAATGCTCCAGCAAACTGAGCCACACCAGCTAGGGCCACAATTTCTTACAATAACATTTTAAAAGCATAGTCTTATCGATAATATGACCCTGCTTTAATCTATTAAATAATTTTTTTTAAATATGGCCTTTATGTTATTTTCATTCATCTATATCTTATTAGGCTATTAAAGTATTTCTTACTCCTCAGAGTCTTAACAAAATGCCTTGTAGATGTGTTTGTAAAAGAGGCTCAATAAATGTCTTTTAACTGATTGATATCACCTATCTTTCCATTCAACCTTGCCCCATCATTTCTTCCTTCTACCCTTTTATCCATTCCCATGGTTTTTATTACCATTTCAATGAGGATTTGAGCAGTTAGAACACTGCAGGTGTTCAATAAATATTCAAGAAGAACAGCATACTTCCCTTTCTAACTTAACCTTGTTTTATTTACAGGACATTTAGATTAGGTAATTTTACCCTTATTTATCTCTAAGTATGATAGAGGCAACACTTCTTTCACCCCACTCTTGTTTCACAGATTTTATACCCTAATTATTCCTATTATGAGATTGTAATACCTCACTGTTTCTTTCTTTTGCCTCATTTCTTTTGACTGGCATCTCCTCTATTCTAAACATAGACCTACTTTCTCCATCTTACCTTAATTCTTGCATTTCTAGGTCTTACAGTGTTGGGCTCCTGGTTAGTCATATTCTAATGGTCTCTGAAATAGTTACTGCCTGCTACTGCATTTCCTCACAAATGCTATACGTATGTGATCCTTCTCATTAATACAAAGACCTCAGAAAACTTCAGCTCATATTTTTCCATCACCACCAGTATTGACCTTGAACTAGCTCTTTGCCTTAGTTAGGTGTAGTGGCATATTCAGGCATGGCTCACCTAAAAATGTGTGATAACTGTAACTCTTGCTTCTACATGTTGCTAGTGTAGCATTAACTATGATGAACTGTAGTTATATTTGATAATTTGCCATAGCCAGTGGGCTGTATGCTCCTAAAGGGATGTTTTATTTCCCAAAGGAGACCATAGCTATCATTGTAATCACCCTGCAGTCCATCCCTGGTCACAAATGCACTTAAATTTTTTGAGTAAATAAATGACCCTTAGCTTTAAGACACTTCATCAGCCCACATCATTACTTTTTTAAAATCCTTGGGGCAATTTTTAAGTTCATACCTCATATTCTATATATTTGTTTGTGCTTTACTATGCCTGGAAAGCTTTCATATGATCTCTAAAGACCCATGAAATGGCATATCCCCTACAGACATGATTTGAATGGCAGTACAACATATTGTCAATTTAGGGACATGTTTATCCGAACTGTTTATGTTTATTCCACATTACTCCACAATTAATATAGGATTATTCATAACTAAGGTGATGAAAGTAAAATGTAAGAAATAAACTAATTTACCATTATACTTGTTTATATATTTGTGTATTTTCATTGTATATCTTATTTTAGAAGTCTTTGGATAGCAAGAGCCCTGAATATGTAGATTTCTATCACAGGAGCAACATGTCAATTGTATGATAAATACCCCGTGGCTTTTTAAAGGCCCATATGCTAATTCTCATGGTCTTTATTTCATTTATTTATATAATATGGTACATTATTCCTTGCAGCAACAAGCAGTCTGCATCTGTCAAATCAGATATGATCAGCACCAGAGTGGTGGCTTTTTGCTAAGTTATGGATCAATGAAAAAAGTGAATGTATTTCAAAATGTAAATGGAAAAGAATGAAAAGTAAATTTCCAATGTTTTTAATACCACTTTGAGCCAGATTTTTGAGGGTCTGCAGAAGGCCTTTTAAGAACTAAGTTATCTTAAATATGGTGGTTGTAAAGCAGTTACTGATCTCAAATAATCATTAAATAAGACTCATTGTCTCACCATTACTTTAGTATTTTTTTAATTCAAAATCTGCTTGCTGCTGATGTTAATTGGAGTACCAATATGAAAGTGAAAGTGATGAAAGAAAAGAGAAATGAGTGGCCTAAAGGCTTGATCAAAGGAGTAAGTTGTTCATGTAAGACTGATGTCTATTTCTGGCTCTTTCCTCCCTTCCTGGCTAGAGTACAGGCTGCCTAAGCTTTCATTATTACTTATTATATTGTATTGTATTGTATTGTTTTTTAAAGTGATTATTTCCATGGCAACGAGGCACTGTTCCAGCCATCAGGAAGGCATGACAATCATCGTGGAGTTGGGAATGAGCAAAGATAAAGGGAGTGGGGGTATGAAGAATTTTGAGGGCAAAGATGTGGAATGGATGTGGTGAAGCACCAAAGATACTTTAATTTGAAAAGTCAGTTAATGGAAGTTTTTGATTTGTCCTTGTTTGCTAAGTAGAGCAAATAAGGTAGCTGTTTTTTCTTTTTTCTTTTTTTCTAACAATAAAAAAAATGAAATGATATTGCTGATGAAATAATGCCTAACCTCCAAATATCAATAGGTAGTCTTTCTTGATCTGGCCATCACACTTATCTCTTTATGGGTGTCCAAGTAGTCAGTTGTATTAGGATAAGTTTTAACTTCATCTGTATAGGTGAACATATAGAGAGGACTTGATCTTGAGGCAGTCCTGACATTAAAGAAAAAAAAAGTACTATCATGGTTGCTGTTAAGGTTCAATCATTTTTCCACAGATGAAGGAATTACAATAAAATTCTTTTGATGAACAAGACATGGTAAATAAAAATTTATTAACCACACCATTCCATTCTGGTATCAGAGTGGACTGCATTAATTCCATAGGAAAACAAAAATAGTTAACAGATTAGTCATCACCATCATCATCATTATCAAAGATTTCAGTTTGTTCACTTATAAGATTCAAGCACTGCTCTAATTAATTTCAATTCATTAGCTTACTAACTTCTTTGATAAGAGGAAGATTTTTATAAATCATATTTAGTGTGTGTAATGACCTTCACAATGAAAATCTAATGTTTAAAATGTCTTCTGTGAGTCCCCCAAACCCAGATTAAGCTGATATCACGTAGGTTAGATACTTTTCACTATTTGTCAGATACGATATTAAATGATGTATTTGATTCTCTCATGAGTAATCAACCACTTTAGCAGGAAACCCTATTTCTGTTGACTAACGCCATTTTGTGGTACAGAAGTTGCTTGTTGCTTCAAGAAATAATTAATTCATCATTTATGGAATTACCACAGTGTTTGGAAGTTTTTCTGACTTTTTGCACACCTTATTTGCAGTGAAAGCGCATTTTGCACTAATCTTTTCCTATTCAGTGAGTTCCAGAGAATTGATCTAGAGTTATTTTACTTGTTAAGTGGGAAGCCATTGAGATAATCTCAATTTAACCTTATTCTCAAATGTGTGGATTAGATGCACAGCCAGTGCATATCTAATGAAAAGGGAAGAATATAGCTTTTTCACTTCAGTGTTAGGATATAGGTTTTCTCCAGTTGGTAGGTGAAGAAGACTATGCGGTTACCATTACACGTACATGGGTTTTTAAAAAGGAGGTATAATAATCCATTATATTTGAACACTATGCATTATACATGGTATAGTCCCAAAACAATTCTACTTGATCCTCTTTATTAAACATTCCTTTGAAGAATATATTTTCTTTATTTTATGCTATGAATGGTGGTGTTTAGATTTGTACAAATTCATACATAGCTTATTTAATAGACTAATCAGTTTAGAAACCAAGTCTTTTACCTCCCAGTCTAGAGTGATTTCTAGCATAGCCTCCTGCCATTAAACCAGGTGTCTTACATCTTAATTTTATTAGAAATATATTTTCAAAATTTAATTATGTAAAGAAAATGAATGCTAATAAAAACCATGAAGATCTAATTAATAAACTGAATATTTTGAGTGTAAATTCATAATATTTTACTTGTTAATAAATATGCTTCCACAGTAGTTGAATTTTAAATGTCAAAATTCCAAAAGATAATGACCTTTCAATTAGAGGAATATTAGAACATTTTCCCCCAGGTAATATTTTAACGGGGTGTGTGTGTGTGTCTGTGCATGCACTTTTGTACTATCTGGAAGATGATGCAGTAATTCTTAAGACATTTTGTCTTTGTGAGGAGAGGGAGTGAAATTAATTAACCTCTGATTTCTTTGCTAAATTCTGTTAGTGGGCAGATCAGTCATTTGACCTTTATTACACAAAATAATGTGGTGGAAAGACGTAGCCAGGAATCCTTTTTAATTCTAAATACTGTTATTGAAATACAACTAGCCTAATTGCATGTTATTTAATTTGCAAAGTATTTCGTTGTTTTAGCCTTGAAATAATTCAATGTATTGCTATTTAACTTACATTGCTGAAATGTAGTGTTGGTGTTCAATTTAAATATCTTCATTAAATTCTAGTATGTTTTTTTAATTAATATATTTTATTTATTTTGCTATTACAGTTGTCCCAATTTTCCCCCTTAGGCCCCTCCACCAAGTACCCCATTCACTCCAACATGCCCCCCTTAGTTCATGTCCATGAGTCATGCATATCAGTTCTTTGGCTTCTCTATTTCCTTTGTTCTTAACATCCCCTGTCTATTCTGTAACCACCAATGTGTACTTTTCCCCCCTTTCACATCCAGACAATTTACCATTTAATTACTGCCTTCTGTCAGCTTCTCAAATCATATTAATAATACAAAGTTTTCTTTTCATTATTCCAAAATGCCTACATTACTTCATTTGTTTAAATAATTACTTTTTTAAGTAATATGAATTGCAATATTACCAAACACATGCAAAAATACATTTACACCCATACATATTTTTACACTTATTTCAAGTACATACTGGATTTTGAAGGGTCAATACAAAAAATTTAAAATATGCCAATAGCTTATATAATTATTACACATTAAATGATAGTACTTTGGATATGTAGCAAGATTAAGTAGTTTTTTCTTCTTTAATACTTACTTTACTCTGGAATGAGATTTTTGTGAAATATATCACAGAAATGGTGTGTTGCAGAACTGATTTTTGTGAAAGTAGTCCTAGAGACAGTGCCCAACCCATTAAAAATAAATTTGGTTTATGTATCAGATCCACCCCATTCCAATAATACAACTCAACTTTATTTTAAGCTACTGGAACTACAACTTATTCTTTTTGGAGTTTTCCATCTTAAATAGCAGATTTATTTATTTATTTAGGCTGTGCACAGTCTTACTTCTTTCAATACCCTCTGTTTTTCCTCTACATGTGTTTTACAAGTTGAAGCCTTCAGAAATAATGGCACTTGCAGTGCTCAGCCAGTCCCCAGAGTAGAAATTATTATGTCTACTAATTTGAGGTAAAAAATAAATATTAGGATTTAAATAATTTTGTAAAATAGTATCCTAGCTATTTTTTTGAACTTGTGGTTGACTTCCTGTGTGGTCCTAAACTAATCCCTGAACTATTTAAGAGTCTGTTGAGATAGAGATTAGGTATGTTCACATTTCAATAAAAAAGTTTACTGTAGCATTAATTCCTTTTCCCAAGTATCCCCAGTTTGGGAGCCTTCATAACTGGAAATGTATATTTCCATGATTTAGTTGAAAGTAATCTCATCTAATTTACATGCTAATATGAGAATATATATTGTCTATGTACATGAATCATATAGTTTAGGAGTTTGAAAATTCCATCCAAATTGGTCTTCATTCTCAGCCTCTTTTCTAACCTAAAGATCAACTGATTTCACAACACACCCATGACCAGTTGGTTGCTATTTAAAACATAAATTGCCAAGAAAATCAATATATTACACACCCACAAATAAGCACATATTTTATAACAGTGAATAAGAAAGATAGCCTGTCTTCCATGTAATATACATCCACATTTTCTTACTTTTTTCTTCTTCCTTAACTGCATTCTGAGTTGATCTGAGAGTTTTCAAACTGAGAGTGGAATGAAGCTGAAAGGTGCATTGTCACAGGACAATTTACAAACAGTTTACAAAGCAAAAATTCAGAAGCCATTTAACTTCTATAGTGATAGGTTATAACAAGGAGGTTTCCTGATGGCAGGTGTCAGGTCCGCTCTTGTTGGGTGTGAGACCACCAAGTGATGATAGCAGGGAGGGCCCTCATCTGGGGGTGAAGTAGAATTTGCATGTAGCCTTTGGAGGTTTTGCATACTTCATTGCAGCAGCAAGCTAACAACCACACAGCTGGGCACCTGAGTGTGTTGGCATGCTCACACTCTATTGTCCCACTCCTATAGTAGCTACAAGCTTAGGTGAATGACCACAAAGAGTCTGGGCATTTCTACACCCATCGCCTTCTTCCACGTGGTCAGGTGCTGGAGGGTCCTGGTGTTGCTGCCCACGGCGGTTTTTCCACCCTCCCACAACAGCTTGCTGATCTTACAGCAAGGATAATCTTACATACAATTGAAACAAAGGAGGCTCTATCCCAAAGAGTTACATAGGACGGTGACATCAACCCCCACAAAGTTGCTAAATCAGTGGTTACCTCCAGAGCCCAGTGTTCCAGAGGCTCTGGGATAAGATTAACTCCAAGGCTAGCTCCTCAGCTGACCCCATAGGAAGGCCCAGCCATGTATAGACAGGGAACTTTCTTCCCCTGACAGTGGGGATTATTAAAAGTAATTATATCAATCTAGGAAAATAACAAGTTTCTTTAATCAGTATTAGATACTTACCAGAAGCAACTTTTGCTTGTGTTGAAAAATAAGCAAGATTAGGTTTCACCTACATGGCTTAACTGGTTTAGTCTGTGTGAGAAATTCTCAAGCCTGATCACCCTTTCATTTCATTTTAAATTAGTGAATGAAGAAGGTTAAATGACAAAGGAATAGGATATAGGGGGCTCAAATCTAATTGGTTCTTATCTGTTGGAATATGAAATGAAAGGCAAGACAATATTAGAAAGGTGGTTAGAAACACTTTGTGGAATATTTAATTCTGAAATAATAAAAAGGCATTAATAGTCCCCTAATGCAGATACTTTCACTTTACTCCATGAATTATTACTTTTGAAGATTTGGAGAGAAACATCTGATGCATATGGACTAACTTCCAAAATATGCTTCCTGTAGCTTTCAGCAATAAGATATAACTGTGATCATATTTTATGGTACAAATGATTCTCTGAATAGTTATTACATTGGTCTTTCATTTTTGTAGCTATCAATATCTGTTAGTCTATCATCTCTCTCTGTTGTCTTATTTATCATCTATCATCTGTCTCTTTGAAAACAATTATTGGGCCACTCCAATAGATACAAGAATGGCTGAACAAAGTCTCAAGCTTCTAGGTCTTAGAAAACATAAGCACAATAATTTTAATGGGAAAAGACTGTTAATATAATGGAACAGTTTGTATGAGATTGATGTAATCTGGCAGCCAATGATAGTGGACTGGAATTGTGACTTCACTGTTCTAGTTGGTGGGGGTGGTAGATGCCATTGGGTGAGCACATGTACTGTGCAGCCATTGCATTCACAATGACTGAGCGAGTAGAGCAATGAATCTACATCAAATTTTGCATTAAGCTGAACATTCCTCCCCGGAAACTATTCAGATTTAGAAGGCTGAAGCTCTGGGCAACTGTGATTGCCAGCTACATCACAACAATGCACCTGCTCATGCATCGCGTCTTGTGCTTTTTTATTTTTTTGACAAAACATCAAATCACTCAGGTGATTCAGCTCCCCTACAGCCCAGATTTGGCTCTCTGCAACTTTTAACTTTCCCCAAAACTAAAATCACCTTTGAAAAGGAAGAGATTTCAGACCCTTGATGAGATTCAGGAAAATATGACAGGGCAGCTGATGCAGCTGAGAACTATGTGAGGCCCCAAGATGCCTACTTTGAAGGGGATTGAGGCATCACTGTCCTATTTATAAGGTTTCTTGTGTCTTGTATCTTCTTCAATAAATGTTTCTATTTTTCATATTACATGGCAAGATAATTTATGGACAGGCTTTGTATGTCAATAATTTAAAATAGATATATACACACATATTCTATATACACTTATGGACTATGTGTGTAGATATACATTTCTGAGCAGTATTTATTACCTTAGAAATGATATATGATAGACTGGTTGGATATTAATGATTATTAGAGGGAAATTGATTAAAGAAATAGTATTTTTGATTATTGCTTAAGGTTCCTTAAATATTAAGGTGTGTCTTCTACCTTAATACATTTGCATTAATTAAGTCAGTGGTGAGGCAAGTCTGTGTATGTAGCAGAGTAGAACTGAACTGGTAACTACATCATTAAATTGCCTTTTGGAATATAACTCAAGAGAGGCAGAGTTCTGGTGCTAGAACAGTGATTAAAGAAAGATACATCTCATCATTGTTGTGTCCAAGCAGAGGAAATGACATGGCTAAGCTAGTACACAAGCAATGAGTTGAGATCCTGGGAAACATATTAATGTTATGGCAAAGCTTAAATTTGGGTGGACTGATGGGAAATTAAAGGTTAGTAAAGAATGAGATAATTTATAGTAAATATCTACTAGATTATACTGTTGATGATATCTCTTAATGCTTAATTTAGCATGCTAATTAGGATGGGGGTCAGGTCTAACAAATGATCAACACACATACATCTTTAGTAAATGGGAAGAAGGGGTGGTTTGGGAGAAAACAGGAAAAGAGTGAAAGATGGAGAACATACGTTAATACATATATATGATTTTTCATTCTCCTATGACTCTTTACCCTCTGTTTTTATTCTATTGGTAGACTCATTTTCTTTAGTCAAGGACAAATGCTTGTGCTCCTGTTGTGCTTATTGAACTGGCAGCTTTGTAAAGGATATTGTAATTTTGAAAGGATATTTTATTATCCTTGAGTGGAAATTAGAACAAGAATCATTTTCAAAATTTATGTTCTTTTTATTTTCTAAATGAATAATACTTGGGAAATCATCAAGGATTGTATGTTTCTGATGCATTGTATTACTTATTAGATTACAGCTTTTAATAGTCATGAGTATAATTTTACTTAATTTTTTTCTCTCAGTCTTTTCCTGGAAGAGTATTTGTGTATAAAGGGTATAGCACATCAACAATATTACTGTACTTGCATTATTTCCATGAGATTGCATCTGGGTTTTGGCATAAATTGGAACTTACCACATGTACTTAAACTAATTCTAAATGTTTAAAGAGTATACATATATTGGTTTATTCATTTTTAAAAATTGGCTCCCATTTTCTAGTATAAAACATCTCTTTAGAGATCTCTTCTTTCATTTAAATTTTTTATTAGATCTCAATGGTAAAATATATGCCTTAATTACTTACTTCAGTTGAGTGAGATTTAATTGTATTTCTGGAACTTAGCAACTTAGTCAACATACTTCTTAAGTGCTTAAAATGCTCAATATAAGAAAACTATTAAAGAAATGGAACTATTTACCTCTGCCCTAAAGAAAGTCTCAGTTTAGTTACTTATGTCTTATCAAAGTTATTGCATCACAAATGGGTTTTTTTCCATCTAAGCTGAAATTCTGTGACACAGACTGTGTGTGATGTATTCAGGGAAGGAATAATTGCTGTAGATTGGAATTTAAGAAAAAAAATTGTTAAGACTTTGAAAGACCTTAGATTACTTAGACCTACTTAGGATAGATTTGGAATTGATATAGGGGCAGTCCAAGAATGTTCTTTATCAGTTAGCTTCACTAAGAAAATATTTATTAAAAATTACATTGTATTCAATGGGACCAAAGGAGATAAAGAACCACTGAGTTTTCTCATGGGTGGGCTAAAGAGCTTTTGAGATAAAAGCAGAGCAGCTATGTCTGTTTCCCCTGCTTTGCTCTTCTCCTTCTCTCTACTCTTGTTCTCACTGACATCATTTGTTTCTTATTCTACTTCTAAGTTCCTGCAATCTTACTCTTTCTGTTTAATAATTAGCACAAGTAGCCCCAGGCATTTCCATGTATCCTGATTCTGTATGATTGTCCAGCTCGAGGAATAATTAGCAATTGATTCAGTCTCAGAACTTATGAATATCTTGGTGACATTCTTAAGAGAGGGGATTCGACTGTTTAGATGGTGGGTATGATTGGACACTCGGTCCAATAAACTGTGAAGACAAGACAGGAGATCACATGATATAAGCATGGAAGCAGGGACTCACCCTCTCTGTAGGGAAGATGTGGATATATCATTGTCAAAGAACTCTCAAAAAAGAAAATGCTGCCTGAGGAGGCATTCAAGTGCCTCAGATGCAGAGGTACATAGCGAGAATGGTATGGTGTCTATGGAATTGTGAGACAACCAAACTACTAGAAAGAAGGACAGGTGTTAGGGAGAATATAAAATAAAAATGGAAAATATGTGTTCAGATTAAGCAGCAAGTTAAAGTTCATAAGAAGACAAGATACTAACACTTAAGGAATGCGTTTTATGAATCAAGAATCTAGGTGCTTCCATATTGTATAGGGTGCTTGCCTAACCTCCTACTTAGTCCACAAGCATGTGGGAAGCTGATTTTTGCATTTTATTTCATGTTGGTTCTGTTTTTAATTATAATTCAATTTGTAGACTCACAGAAAGTAATCCTTGGTTTGTCTCAAGGTGTCAGACTACTTTATCAATATTATATAACTATATCTTCCCTAAATTTGGGTATTAATTCCATTTCCTGAGAGTACACTTTAAATATTTAAGTTAAATTACACTACATAATTTTGTGATGAAAAAGTTGTTGTGTATTTCATTGCTCCTGTTAACTTGCCTTTTAAACTTTGCATTTGCCTTGCAATTTTATGTCGAAAGTGATACAGAGTACAACTTCACTGTAAAACATTCAAATAATACAAAACTAGAGGTGAAATATATATAATGCAAAATGTGACACTCACTCTGTTTACCTCTTTCCTGGCCTCCTGACTATACACTCTTTCCAATTCTACTCTTTTTCCTATGGGTAACCATAGTTTGTAGTATTCTTTCAGACTTTTAAAATAATACACATATAGGTAGATAGATGGAAGGATAGGTACTTTTTATTTTTAGTTTTTACATACATGAGATCATGCTAGTAAATTATTCTGCAATTTTTACTACATGTTCCTCTTAACAATACATGCTAAATATCTTTTCAAGTCAGTACGTAGAACTCTACTTCATAATAAAATTAACTGCTGCATATTACTCCATAATGTGGATTTAATTTAGTCATCCTCCTATAAGTAGTTAATAAAAGCAGTACTCAATAAAAGTTAAGGAATTATAGTATTAGTATTAATGCATTAATAAACTTTCTTATATGTATTTTGTGCATATGCAGTTATACATACATATAGTGGGTATCAAATTATAGATTTTTGAATCAAAGGACATGTACTCTTTAAATTTTGATTTAGCCAAGTTGTCTTCATAAAGGTTGTACTAATTTACATTCCCACCAACAGTGTATGAGATTACCTATTTTCTTCTCCTTTACCAGATCTATAAAGAATGTTTTTTGACCTCCTTTCAAAATGAACCATGATTGTGTTTATATTACCTCAGTGTGGATTATGTATTTTATAAGAAAGTACTAATGTACACACTAATGTCACAACATAGGGTCAATGTAAAAGAACTTTTATGAGCAATTAAAGAATGAAGTTAATTTTAAAATCCTAAGGAATGTAATAGTCCTCATTATAACTTAATTATCCTTTAAAAGGAAATGTTTATTATACCCAACTCAATGAGATCAAAATATACTTCAAATTTTCTTCAACAAGGAAAATGTGGCCAATGACTAAAGGTTTTAGAGCTTTTAGAAATACTTGACATTTTTCAAGAAATTATTTGCATGAGAAAGATTAGCTTGGAGCCTAGGAGTAATTAACTGAGAGGAATATGCTAGTTCTTTTCTGTTCATAACTTGATTATTTTCTTGAGAAGATTAGAATGATAGTTTCAAAAGGCATTATTCTCCTTTCCTTATCCTCTTCTTTGTTCAGATCTGGAGACAGCACCATCCACAAAAGCAGCTGTCATGCCTGAATTCTATGTGTGTGTGTTTGTGTATGTGTGTGTGTGTGTGTGTGTGTGTGATGTGTAATAAACAACAAATACAAGGAATCGCTCTCAGAAATCCTGAAAATGCATCTGGTAAAGGTTCATTCTGTTGGGAAAGGAACAGTGCCTCCTATTGATTCACTAAATAAAGTCAGAATTTATGGAATCAGAAGACCCTGATGCCAAAAGTCCTAATCTATAAGTAATTTAGATAAATATTGTCAAGGAAATTGTATTTTTAATATTCTCTTAATGATTGTGGGTTAATCTTGTAGTTCCTTGATCCATAAAGCCATGTGTCAAATACTAAAAGTCCCAGAGCACTGATTTATGTCCAATAAGCATTTAATTAACCTGTTAAATAAAATTTGTTTCACCTCTACTTGATATTAAAGGAGGGACATATGGCCAATTAAGAATCACTGACCGCCCTGGCTGGTAGCACAGTGGATAAGGTGCCAGCCTGCAAACCCAAAGGTCACAGGTTCGATTCCCCAGCCAGGGCACGTAATCGGGTTGCAAGCCAGGTCTCTAGCCAGGTCCATGGCCGGAGGCAGGTGAAAGGCAATCATACATCGATGTTTCTCTCCCTCTCTGCTTCTCTCCTTTCCTCTCTCTCTCTGGAAATAATAAATAAAAAATCTTAAAAAAACAAAACAAAACAAAACAAAAAACGAAGAATCACTGACCAAGTGCTCAGAATAACCTAACTTTTTATAAGGCTACCCTTTAAGACCACTTATTTTTCTGATACTAGTTATGTCTTGGCTAAAACAAATATCTCATAATTTGATGGGTGTATTCCTTTACAAGAAATGACAAATATCACAAACCCCAGGTAGAAACTGTAGAATTCCTATTTTCCTGTTGACTGAGACTATGGTAATGATACATCACTTTGTTTTCCATTTAAATTAAAATAACCATTTATAATAGTGTAAGGCTATATGAGATAAAGCAGAGGGAGAAAAGGACACAGAATTCAGCTATTTCTATCTGGATTCCAGTAAGGGAACTGTGGTTTACATCATGAAAAATGTAATCAGATTGAAAGCTCTTGAGATAGAAGAGAACAAGGTATGGAACTGGAGAATATGCCAAAAGTAATTACTGTATATACAGAAATGTAATTTTAGTAAGTTGCATAGGAGAGCACAGTGACATTAACAGCTGGTTATTGCCTTGACCCACATACAGTATTTGAAATAATGACATTATATATACCAAGTGTTATTTATACTTGTATTCATTTTTAAGCAGCTATTTGATATTTTCTGTGGTCAGGTAGGATTCAATGTTTCAGTTGATTTTCATTTATTTATTTTAGAATTTACAGATTTTTCTTTTAATATTGATATATAAAGTATAAGTATATTGCAGATTGAAACCAATCATGTTTACCATATTTTCATGTATTAACATTTCTTTTAATTTTTTAAAAATAATTTTTAATTTTAAAAAATTACACTTGATGCTTAGTTGACTAACATTATATTAGTTTCAGGTGTACAATCCAGTGATTAGACATATATACCTCTTATGAAGTGATCACCCCAATAAATTTGTACCCAGTTGTCACCATATATAGTAATTTCAATATTGATAATATTCCTGTACTATACTTTATATTCCCATGACTATATTGTAAGTATCAATTTGTACTTCTTAACCCCTTCACCTTTTTTACTTAGCCCCTGATCCCCCTCCTATCTGGCAACTGTCAAAATGTTGGCTGTAACTGAGTTTGTTTCTGCTTTGTTCATTATTTTGTTTTTCAGATTTCACATATAAACCATATGGTATTTGTCTTTTTCTGTATGCTTTATTTCACTCAAAATAATATCCTAGGTCCATTCACGTTGCTGCAAAGATTTTTTTTTTTTATAGCCAAGTGATTGCTTATATGCATCACATTATCTTTGTCTAGTCATTGATTTATGGACACTTAGTTTGCCTTCATACTCTGGCCACTGTAAACAATGGATGCATATGTCCCCTTGAACTAATAGGTACTTCTGGATCCTTCTTTGTCTCTTGTTTTAGATATAGCCTTTGTTTCAAGTTTGTTTTGTCTGGTGTAAGTATTGCTGCCCCAGCTTTGTTTTTCATTTTCACATTTATAAAATATCTTTTTCCATCCCTTTACTTTTAGTATGTATATATCTTGATCTGAATAGAGTCACTTGTAGACAGAATACATAAGGGTCTTGTTTTCTTCTCAATGCAGCCAACCTATGTTTTTTTATTGGAACGCTTAATCCATTTGCATTATTGATAGATATGTATTTATTACCACTTTTTATTCATATTTTGTCCTTTTTAAAAGAAGAACCTTTAACATTTCTTATAATATTGATTTGATGGTAATAAATTATTTTTTGTATATTTTATTATTCTGTTGCTGTTGTCCCAATTTCCTTTTCCTTTGCTCCCCTCTACCCAGTATCCCACTTCCCTCCTGCAATCCCATTCCTTTTAGTTCATGTCCATGGGTTGTGTAGATGTTCCCTGATTTCACCCTTCCCTATATTATTCTTAACATCCCCATGTCTGTCTTGTACCCACCGATTAGATTGTTTCCTCATCCCTGCACCATTTCCCCATTTGTTCCCCTTCCTCCCCCCAGCTGATAACCCTCCCAATGATCCCCATACCTATGATTCTGATCTTATTCTGATTGTTTGCTTAGTTTGGTTTTTTTTTTATATTTTTAGGTTCTGTTGATAGTTGTGAGTTTGTCATCATTTTAATGTTCATAATTTTGATCCTCTTCTTCTTAAGTAAGTCCCTTTAACATTTCATATAATAACGGCTTGATAATGGTGAACTCCTTTAGCTTTACTTTGAGAAGCACTTTATCTGCCCTTCCATTCTAAGTGATAGCTTTGCTGGATAGAAAAATCTAGGTTGTAGGTCCTTGCTTTTCATCACTTTGAATATTTCTTGCCAGTACCTTCTTGCCTGCAAAGTTTCTTTTGAGAAATCTGCTGACAGTCTTATGGAAACTACTTTGTAGATAGTTCTTCTTCTCACTTGCTGCTTTGAAGATTCTCCTCTTTATCTTTAAACTTTGACATTATTTTTTCACGTAAGTTTTCAATTTTTTGCTTTCTTCTTCTGGGACCCTTATGATTTGGATGTTGGCAAGTTTGACGTTGTCCCAGAGGTTCATAGGCCTCTTCTCATTTTTTCAATTAATGTTTCTTCATTCTGCGCTGGTTGTTTATTTCTTCCTTATGTTCCAAACCATTGATTTGAACCTGTTTTTTCTTCCCTTCACCATTGGTTTCATATGGATTTTCCTTCATTTTACTTAGCATAGCCTTCACTTCTTCCCTTCTTAGTTTGATGTACTCAAGCATATCTGTCAAGTCTGTGAGAATATTTATCACCAGTATTTTATACTGTGAATCTGTTAGGTTGGCTGTCTCCTCTTGTCTTAGTTCTTCCACTGGAACCTTGATCTTTTTCCTCTTTTGGGCCATACTTCTCTGTCTCATCAACTTGACAGGTTTCTATGTTTGCCTCTGTGTCTTAGGTAAAATTGTCATGCCTGTTACGTTGTTAGGGGTGGAACCTTAGGTATTTATCAGTCATGGGCCACCTATTTTACCACGCTGTGGTGCTGTATGTGAGGGAGGGGTATGAGAGGGAACAATGCTTCTTGCTCAGCACTGGCCCCTTTTCCAAGCACCTCTCCCACTTCCCGTATGGCACTGGCACCTTGCTAGCTGTTGCCCTGTTCGTGGTTCCCAGAGTGGGTGGGTCTGTGGATGTTCCAGGATGGTCAGGGTCTCTAAACGAAAGGACTCGGCTGAGAGACAGACAGTTTCTTCCTCTGCCTCAACCCCCGCTAATTTTCACAGTCAGAAGCAATTAGGCTTTATTCTTTCCCCAGCACTGAAACCGTGAAGCACCTGGTCTGGTCTGGTGCTGTGAGCACTCCCCAGGTGTCCCTATTTTTTTTAATGTGTGACTGCACTTTCCGCTACCAGACCATAGCCGCCGTCCCACCGCCAAACCGCATCTTCTCTGTCCCAGCTCTGCCCCTCCTACCTGGGTGAGTATTTCTTCTTTATTGTTGGACTTCCATGCAGCTCAATTTTCTGGACTTTCTGGTTGTCTCTAGTTTTGAGGTAGTTGTATTCATTCTTAGTTGAGGGAGATACAGTACATCTTCCTATATCTCCATCTTGGCCAGAAGTGGTAATGAAACCTTTCAGATTTTTCTTGTCTGGGAAGCTCTTTACCTGTCATTTGATTCTAAAAATAATCTTTGCTGGGTAGAGTATTCTTGGTTATAGGTCCTTGCATTTCATCACTTTGAATATTTTATGTCATTCCTTTCTGGACTTCAAAGTGTCTGTTGAGAAAATAGCTGACAGTCTTTGGGAGCTCCTTTGTAGATAACTACCTGGTTTTCACTTGCTGCTTTACGATTATCTCTTTGTCTTTAATCTCTGGCATTTTAATTATGATGTATTTTAGTGTGAGCTTATTTGGGTTTATCTTGTTTGGAACTCTGCACTTCCTTGACTTTCCTTCTCCAAGTTAGGGAATTTTTTAGTCATTATTTTTTCAAATATGTTTTTTCAAATGATGTTTTCATTATCCCATCATGCATGCCGATATGCTTGATGTTGTCCCAGAGGCTCTTAAAATATTTTCATTTTTAGGATTTTTTTTCTTTTTGCTGTTCTGATAGGATGTTTTCTCCTACCTTATCTTTCAAATTGCTGACTCAGTGCTCTCTTATCTCATATACTCTTCATTCCTTCTAGTGTATTCTTCATTTTAGTTACTGTATTATTCATTTCTGACTATTCTTTTCTTATTTTTTCTGTCTCTGTTTTTATGTTTCCTATTTCTTTGTTGATGTTTCACTAATTTCATCTACTTTTTCTGTAAGGCAGTGAGCATCCTTATAATGAATGTTTTGAACTCTACATCTGGTAGGTTGCTTGTCTCCATTTCATTTAGTTCTTTTTTTTTTTTTTTGGAGTTTCATCTTGTTCTTTAATTTGGGACATGTTTCCTTATTTCTTCATTTTGGCTCTCCCCCTGTATTGGTTTTCTATTAGAGATGCTGTGAATCCTGATCTTGGTAGAGTGGCCTAATGTAGTAAGTGTTCTGTAGGGCCTAGTGTCTGTTGTGTTGGTAGGGTGGCCTTATATAGTATGTGTTTTGTGGGAGGCAGTGGTAAAGCCTCTGCTATCACCTGATTGGGACACTGGGTGTACACCATCCTATTGTGGCTGAGTCTTGATTCTTGTTGTCCTGCCAATGGAGGGGATTGACCTAAGGCTTATTGATTGTGAGGACTGGGGGAAACTACAGTGGAGGAGCTTCTGTGTATGGGCCACTCATGTAACAGGATTCACTTCAGTGGGGCTTTGGTGCTCATCAAGTGCACCCCTTAAGTGTGCCTCTTTAGAGGTTGTTGAGTGGTGCTCTGGCATGGTCTGAGGATGTCCATTAAGCTACAAAGCAATCTTCAGATGATTGCCACTTGTTCTGTGCTTTGAAGTCCTCAGGCGAACCCAAGGCACACCAGAGGCCCATTGCCACTAGTGGTTGGCTTAAGGTTGCTTAACAAGAGGTATAAGATATACCAAGCCCAGATGCTGCTTGTTTGGGGTTTGTGGACCTTTAAGAGATTTTAGGAATGTCCACAGCACAAATCAAGACAAGCTATTTGTATGGAAAAGCCACTAGAAGCAGCTTAAGTGGACTCCCAAGTTGGTTGGGGTGAGGTCTCAGGGAATCACCATGGTGGAGCAAACAGTGTTAGCCACATTGATGGTGACTCAGCTATGGCCCACTTGCCAGCTCTATGGGGAGAGGGCTCAGCAAAGGAATAATGACCTATGCCAGCACTTCTGTTTGGAAGAAACCTGCCCCTTAGCTCTTTCCCTGATACCAGACAATTCAGTTCCTCCCCATATGTTCCTGGTGCCTTTTAAGCTGCTTCCCTGATGCTGGAGCTCAGAGAAAGCGATTCTGAGTAAGTTTGTGTGGACCCTTCAGAGAAAAGTCTGAAACTCTAGAGACCCTTCATCTTCCTCGGTCAAAATCTCTTCTCATTTTCACAGCCAGAAATTACAGGGACTTCTCAATGCTGGAACCCTGGGCTGGAAGACCTGATTAGGGGCTGGTACCACTTGTTCCACAAAAGGAACTTCTACAGCCAAGTAAATCCTCCTGAATTTTAACTGTGTGTGGTGTGGGAACATCTTCACTGTCTCTGCCTCTCTTACCAGTTTCCACGTGGCTTCTTCTGTATTTCCTTAGTTATAGGATTTTTGATCAGCTAGACTATAGGTGGTTCTCAGCGACGGTTGTTCTGTTCAGGGTGTGTGCAATCAATTGGCAAAATTTTAGTAAAATAAATAACACACCACAAAAGTGTTATATTTTGAAATAAATTTCTTCTAATATATAAATACATAAACAGCCATTATTTTTTAATTGTTACAAAAAGCCTCCATTTGCTGCAATAATAGACTCAATTCACCTTCAGAATCTTAAGCATGCTTTAGTTAATTTTTCTTTGTCCATGGACATCATAATGTTTTCAATTTTAGCTTTAACAGCCTCTTTATTGGAATGAGGTTATTAACTTCTCTCTCACAAATGCCACATACATAATAGTCTAAAGGATTTGCATCTGGTGAACTAGGTAGCCAGATTTCCTTTGATCAGAATTTGAGAAATTCTTGTACCTTTTTGGCATTATGTGCTGGTGCACCATCTTGTTGGAAGATAAAAATGACGCCCACTTGCAACTTGCTTCATCCATGGCACAACTACTTCTCTCAAAACATCAAGGTAAATATCCTGGATCTTCACTGATGATCTCCTGGATTCTGTGTACAATATCTGGACTTGTGCGATCCTTGCATACCTTATGTGTTTTCATTGGTGTGGCAACATCAGAATCAGCATCATACACCTTCTTCATATTGTAAACTGTACGTAAAGGGATGTTATTGAAGTCTGCAATTTTCTTAGCATTCCCCCTTGCACGTAGTCCAGAAACTATGGTTGCTCTAACATCATATTTTTTCAACATGACGGTTGCTCTCAGAATTTAATACTTCATATCTGAAACAATTGTGTTAAGTCATAACCTTAGAAACATAGTTTTTCAAAATTAATAAGAATCATATGAAATAAGGAGATGCAAAGTTATTGCCCTGTACTACCCTGTACCCTGTACAGGGTACCCTGTAGTTTAGTTGTAATTCTGAATTGGTTGTAGGAGGATACAAGTACCATGTTTACTTACTCTGCCATCTTCCCTGTTTCAACTTGTATTAAGTAGAAGTTTAAACTGATGATGAGAAATAAATTTATAATTACAAATATTGGGCCTCATATGGATAGTCTTAAATATTAACTGGAAATAGGAATTTGCTATGTTTAAAGAAGGAACTTAATATAATAAATTCAACTCCTGAGTCATTGTTAAATCTAAATAATTTTATTCTATAGCTTCTAATTCAGCCTAGGCCTTTGCATAGATACATATTGAAATCCTTTTATGTACTAGGTATTATTCCTGGTGCTATAGTGAACATGAAGGGTCATGAGCTCTATTCTCATGGTGTGTACAGACTAGTATGATGCCTAAGACATATAGTAAAGAGAGTAGAGTGACATTGTCCCACTGCCTTTTTATGGTAATGTTGAATTAAATCAATCTTGGTGACCCTAATAGATAAAACAATACTTAGAATGCCAATTACTTTTGGAAGAAGAATGCAGCTTTGGTCTCAGGTTGGTTTGTCTTAGTTTTGAATACCTAAATCCATCACAAAAAAGATAACTGACTTCTGGAGCTGTATATTGTGGAAGGGTGCTGAGCAAATGAAGAATGTATGCTATGTTTGGCTGGTTGACATCTGACTGAATGCTAGCAATTAAACCTCTGTTCCTGTTGAAATTCAAGGTATCAACAAGTTTTAAATTTTTGGACTGATTTTATTCAGTTAATCCAAATGCTATTAAATGATCTTAGAATGCCCTTCTGTAACTACTTTTGGTTCCTTATCAGTATCCATTTACTAATATTAAAAAAAAAAACATGTTTGAGATCCTTAGATCAGTGGAAGGTGTCCTAGTAAACTGATAAAATTGTGTCTGATAAAGGAAAGAAGAGTTCACAGCCATGAATCATCCAAACACAATTTAATTTATGGATTTTCTCCCAAACTGATATAGTGCAAGTTTCCTTTATATAAGTTTTACATAAATTGTTTGCAAGATATTAATTCCTCTAAGTTACTAGAAAAGACAAAGTGGTATTTTTATTTTTTCTGATCATTTTTTCTATTAATAATACAACCATGCACTGCTTAATGAAGGGGACACATTCTGAGAAATGCATCATTGGGCAATTTTGTAGTTGTGGGAACATTATAATGTGCACTTATATCAACCTAGATGGCATAGCAAACTGCACATTTAGACTATATAGCACAGCTATTGCTATAAGTCTACACAACATGTTACTGTACGTATACAAAACCACAGGCATAAGAGAAAATGACGCAATTAAGAGATGCAGTAAACATGAGATATATAAGACTGCTGCTAGAGTACCTCAACTTTCTGTTTGGCAGCAAACTTTTTTGTAAGTAGAAAGAAAATACCCTAAAATAACAATAAAAGTTATAGTATAAATACATAAGTAACAGTCTCATTATCAAGTATTGTGTACTGTACATAATCGTATGTGCTATGCATTTGTATAACTGGCAGTGCAGTAGGTTTGTTTGTATTTGCATCACCACAAACATGAGGAATGCATTGTGTTATGATATTATGATGGCTTTGACATCATTAGGGCAATAGGGATTTTTCTGCTCTATTATAATCTATGGGACTACCACTATGTATATATGTGGTTCATCGTTGATGGAAATGTTATGCAGCACAGGAGTATAGTAAAAAGTCATCCATTTCCTTTTGAAATTTCCAATATAGTAGTTACAGTTAAACTACAAATAGTTCTAAAACTGACTATTATTTATAATTATGTCTCATTAGATAGTATTTTTAATTGCCTAATATGATCAGTGTTGAAATCAGCATTTTTCTTTTTTCTTTTTAAGATTTTATTTATTATTTTTAGAGAAAGGGGTAGGAAGAGAGACAGGGAGAAAGACATCATGTATGGGTGCCTTTCACCTGTCTCCAGCCACAGATCTGGCTGGAGACCTGGCTTGCAACCTTGTTACATGCCCTGGCTGGGGAATCGAACCAGTGACCTTTGGGTTTGCAGGCTGGCGCATTATCCACTATGCTACCAGCCAAGGTGAAATCAGTATTTTCCTATTTCTCTTTTTTAATCCTTTTATCCACCATCTGCTTACCTTTTTACTAGTAAATATACTTGAAGCTACCATGGTTTGATTCATTATATCTCTAAGCTTTAAAGGAAAGGAAATAAGAATCTTTAAGACAACATTCCATTTTTTATCTCCTACTCTTTCAACTTTTATGATAATATTTGTATTCACTTTTATAACTGGAATCCTGAGTTTGATTTAGCCCATCAATTTTTTGCCATATTTTTTCCATTCACCTCTTGGACAGCTCTAGTGGTTTCAATAATAAGTGCTCATGGGAAAATATTTTATTTTTTGCATATAAAACATATTGTTATGTTGCTTTTTACCCACGTCATCTTTGCTGAGTATAAAATTCCAAACTCATATTTTCTTTCTTTTTGTTAGTGCATATTTGCATTTAATGAATTTTGCGGGTATTGTTACATTGTCTGTTAGACAGTGACTTGAAGTAGTCAATGACCCACACCACCAAGTTTTCCTTTATAAGTAAGTCTTTTTGCCTGACTTTCCAAAGGTTTTTCTTTATTTTTATGGTCAGTCAGGCAACTTTTTTTGGTTGTGTCTCAGAACTGACCATTTCCATGAGTTTTTCTAAAAAACAGCATGCCCTTTGAACCTACAGAGTCAAACATGTGTTTTCTTTAAATTTTCCTTGAATTCGATTGTGAAATGTTTTATCATTTTTATTATTATTTTTGGGAAGTCCTGTTATTGCCTACTTGTAACAATATATCTCAAACAGAAATACTGATTTTTTCTTACAAACTTGCTCTTTCTACCTAAACTTACAAGGTGGGGCAAGAAGTAGGTTTACAATTGTGAGTATGTGAAACACACAGTTTATTTTTGTATTATTACTTACTGACAATTCTATTATTCTCATAGGAAAAACTGTGAACCTATTTTGCCCAGTTCTATATTTGAGAAGATAAATATGTTACATTAAGTATTTACACTAACTTCTCTACTCCCCACACTTGTAAGATCTAGGGAGGATTTTTCTTTGGATGAGAAGAGTGAAAAGAAACAAATTGAAAAAAATGAGAGCTAATCATTCTTCATAAGAAAAGTATAAATAGAAATTTTTGAGTGTGTATTTTGGAGGGGTGAAAAGAAGAAAAAGAAAATATAGAAAGGGGAGAGACCAGTGACTGTGTATGCATGCGCATGTGTGTTCATGTGTGTGTGTGTTGATGCTGATACCACCCATGTTGGGCAATGGGTGCAAGTGGGTGAGTATTAGGTGACCTAGTTACATCTCAGTCCCTCTTGGATTCCTTTTCTGACGCAAATCAGCACCCTGGGAATCGCTTTGAACTTCCTCCACGTCTTCACCTCCTTATTTTCTCACCTTCTTTGCCCCATGAACTTTAACCTCTGCTTTCTGTTAATTCTGTTTCTCATCTGGCTTTTCCTGTTCATTACCACTGCTTGTCTTCAGTTCCTTCGTTAGGCAGGCCCTGATCATTTCCCCTTAGAGTATTACCGTGGCCATTTTATTTCCTCTTCCACTATAATCAACTTGAACACAATTATTAGAGTGAGCTTGCTGAAATTTAAATGCACCTTTCTTCAGATTAAGTTTACTCAATGGCTCCCTACTGTGTATACTAAATAGAATAAAGCCCAAACTCCTTAGCATGGCATCTGACCAGACTCTGGGTTCTTTTCTGACCATCTCCCACGCACTTCCCATGCTTCAGCCATACACAATGACATGTGTTATTTTCATATGTGTTATATTTGTTCTTTGATCTGGATCTTTTCAAATGATATTTCTCTCTAGCTCTCCTTCACCATAGCTTCAGTTCCTGTTTCTTTAAGACTCAGCTTAAGCAGCACAGAGAGGCTCTTTTTTTTTTTTACTTTATTTTTAAGATTTTAGTTGTTATTTTTGAGGTAGTTGTATTTCTTCTTAGTTGAGAAGGACAGGGAGGGAGGAAGAAGGGGAGAGAAACATCAATGTATGCTGGTTGCCTTTCACCTGCCTCTAGCTATGGACCTGGCTGGAAACCTGGCTTGCAACCTGATTATTTGCCCTGACTGGGAATTGAACCAGCAACCTTTGGGTTCACAAGCTAGCACTGTTCCTCTGAGCCACCAACCAGGGCAGGAGACTCTTCATTATTTTGGTGCATACCCACCCCACTCCCTGCATCACCAAGTATATCTATTCTGGGGTAGATGATGTTCTTCTGGTCCTATTTGTACCCTATGTTTTTTAGCATTATTATTTTGAACTCATTCCTTAAGCAAATATTTATTATTAGTATCATGGAATCACTCACCTGAACCCCTTACAAGGTCATATGCTGGCTCTTTATGGCCAGAATAGTGATAAAAAAATATATATACAAACTTATTGAATGAATGAAGTAATGATTAATATATAAATATGTGTTTATATTATATGTGTAATATGTCAATATTAATATTATTACCTATTTCATATCTGATTCTGTATGCCTTGTGGCCTAGAAAGTCTCAGCTTCTCAATAAATAAACCATAAATTACATTTCTCTTGAACAACACCCACACCCATCTCAGAGCATTACCTGTTTATTAAAAGTACATTAAAATCACATAACTTGAGAACAGCAACCTTGTCTTACTATTCCATTTTTAGAGAAATGCATTATTTTAAGTTAAATATTGACACCTCTTCCTATGTCCTCCTTCATGATAAGAAACTAAAACATTGGCTTGACAAGAATTAGACCATCAAGGTCATGGCACAGTATTAAGTATAACATGGAGAGGGCTTGCTGAAAGGACAGAAAATGGATGATATTTTCAGAAATCGGGTTTCCCCTGCTTTGCCACTTTGACTCAGGCTAATGCAAAATATTTATTCTCTGCATGAAAGCCTCATGCATTTGTTATCTTCCTGCTTTTTTCTTTCCTAACTGACACAGATGCCAAAGCCCAGGTTTAACAGACAATGATTAAAGACCCAATAATTAAAACTAGAAGTTATAAGGATGATTTAAAAGCTTAGAGCAGTGATAAAATAGAGCAGGGGAACATAATGCCATTTGTAGGGTTTGAGTCATCCAAGCCTGTGTGGGTTAGGAGGATCATCTGTGTAAATCACAAATGTATGTCATATGATCTGCCCTAAAAACATATGGATAAATGAACAGAGTGCAAGTTTTAAAGCAAAGATGCTTTCTTAGTGTCATGCTTTTGCATAGAAGTAATGGAGCTTTGTTACACTGCTCTCTTCAATTGCCTCCCTCCCCCAGCTCTGCACTTCGCCATATATGTACATTGTACTTAACAAAGTATATTGCAACTGCCATTTACTTTTCTATATTCCTTGTCACATTATAAAGTTCTTGTGAATACTAATAGTCTTTACCCACATTTGTATTTCTGCTAACTAGCAGTGTATCTAATGTGATAAATTGGTTTTGAATGACTAGATCTACCACTCATCTTTATTTTCAAGTCACCTCTGAAATTTTCTGAATCATTGTTCCATTGTTGTTGAGTGTGATTATATGTGTGTATATGCACGTACACACTATATTGCTTTTGTTGTGTTATTTTTGGCTTAAAAGTACACTAGGCTGGCTATTGATGAATAACATGTTATTAAATAGAATCAGTTGATCACCTGAGATGGAGAATGGGGAGATGATTAGCATTTCCTTTATATATTTTTGTATTGTTTTACATTGATATCACAACCTGTCTTATTTTTTCAAACATCAAAAATACACATGCATAATATACATATCACACAGCAGAAATCAGAGAATAGAAATGCAGAAAATGAGGATAGGAAGTAAAAAGCTTGTATTTAGAGCCAACTCTTTGCCTTTCTTCTTTAAGATCACTAGCAACTCTGCCACCCACATTCCTCTAGGGAAGACCAAAATCCAAGCTCTGCTTCATTTTTCTCTCTGGAGACATCAGATTGAAATTAGTTTTTGGTGCCATTACATCCTAAAATAACATTAGATAGAGGATATAGATAAAAATATATTGAAAACAAGAGGAAAACTCAATGAGGAGTAATTCCATTTTTAAAATGGTGCTTTGTCTGAGCCACTTCATTAATTATTATAGTTTTAACTACTTGTATACTATTGATTCTCAAATCTCTATTTCTGATATGTTTACTGATACTTCTCCAAGGGAAAAGGAAATAAAATAACAAATGAACAAATGGGACTATATCAAACTGAAAAGTTTGTGTTCAGCTCAAGAAAACACCAGCAAAATTAAAAGGGAGCCAACTGTATGGGAAAACATATTTGCCAATGATATCTCAGACAAGGGTTTGATCTTCAAAATATATAAAAAACTTATGTGACTCAACACCAGGGAGACAGACAGCCCAATTAAAAAATGGGCTGAATAGACAGCTCTCTGAGGAAGACATACAAAGGGCCCAAAGGCACATGAAAGAATGCTCAACATCACTAGCCATCAGAGAGATGCAAGTTAAAACCACAATAAGATACCACCTCATACCTGTCAGAATGGCAATCATCAACAAATCAACAAACAACAAGTGTTGGTGAGGATGAGGGGAAAAGGAAACCCTGGTGCAATGTTGGTGGGAATGCCAGCTGGTGCAGCCACTATGGAAAACAGTATGGGGTTTCCTTAAAAAACTAAAAGTGGAACTGCCTTTTGATTCAGCAATTCCACTACTAGGACTATACCCAAAGAACACTGATACACCAATTCATAATCACCTATGTACCCCTTTGTTCATAGCAGTGCTATTTACAATAGCCAAGTGCTGGGAACAGCCTAAGTGCCCATCAGTGGATGATTGGATCAAAAAACTTTGGTACATTTACACAATGGAATACTACACAGCAGAAAGAAAGAAGGAACTCCTACCCTTTGCAACAACATGGCTGGAACTGGAGAGTATTATGCTTAGTGAAGTAAGCCAGTCAGTGAAAGACAAATACCATATGATCTCACCCATTACAGGACAATAATGAACAAAACAAACAAAAAGCTAAACAGAACCAGATACATGAATACAATGAATAGACCTTCAGTGGGCAAAGGGGAGTGGGAAGTGTGGAGTGGGGGAGGAGGCAAAGAAGGGGAGCAGTTTAGTCAAGAAACTAGCATGGAAGAACCATGGACATGGACAACAAGTGGGATTGACTTTGTGGGAGAGTGGGGGAGTGGGGAAGGAAACAGAAGGGAGTGAAAAGGGGATGGATGTAATACAACAACAATAAAATTAAATTTAAAAAAATTATTTCTGCCCTGACTTTTTTCATGAGCTCTAGACCTCCATATGCAATAGATGTGTGAACATCTCCCTTTAAATATTCCACAGCTGTGTAGTATTCATAATGTTGTTGTCACTCTCTTTTTTCCTCTCCCTAAGTCTCTCTTTTTTTTTTTTTTGTTGACCTTCTCCAGTTTAGCTAAAACTTTTAGACCATTCTTCAATCTCACTTTCTTCCTCCTCTGCATTCTAAACATTCATTAGATCCTGCTGGTTTCACCTTCTAGTTTTTTAAACCTGCCCCCTCCCTCTGGTCTTACCAGTCCTAAAATTTAAGTCCTTATAGGACTTAAATCTTTACTCCTGTGGACACAAATTTGGAGTGCTGGCCTCCTAACTTGTTTCTATGCTTTCACTTATGCTGTTGCCTGAGTCCACTTCTATAAAAAAAAATTTTAAAACAATACATTCATAATTCTATCACTCCCCTATTCAAGGCTGCTTCAGCTCAATCAGCTGCTGGGTCCTTTGTGTGTCTGCATAACTGGATTGCTTTAGTCTATCACCTACCACACCAATCTCCCTTTTTTTTTTCATTAAGGCAACAGTTTTTATATCATATGAGAATTCTTTCTTAATCCTATTTTCCCAAATCCCAACCCCATCCACACACCCTATTCCATTTCATTCTGGTTGAAATACTAATCTTTTTTAATTCTATAAAAGTCTGGAACCATCTCTATCAAACACTCACTCTAGGACCAAGGCAAAGGATTTGTTTCTGTTCTTCACATTGTGCTTGGATGTTCAGTAGGTACTTTAATTTGACTGCAGAAAGAATTAAATGGGGCCCTTAGATGGATGTCATAAGTTGAAGGCAAACAGATAGTATTAAATTAATTGAATTAGAAAAAATAAAAGATGTGAGTAACTAAGGAATTGGTTAATGATTTTCATACTTAATGGTAATTACAATCAGAAGTCAAGGCTGGAGAGTTCTTGTCAGCTAGAGACAAGATATAACAAAGGTATTATTTGACCTCTCTATGAAACATATCACATATGCCCGCATACACATACACACATATTAGGAAGAGTTATTCCAACAGAAGACTACATCTTAGATACAGGAAGAGACCATTTTATTTCTGGTTCTTCCATCATATGATTTTGTGACCTTAGAGATCTATCTTCCTTTATTTGAAACTGTTTCTTTCCCTTGAAAAAATAGCTACATATCTGGGTGCAGTGTAGGGTGCTGGTTAGCTGTATTTTTTAAAACTTTGTAATAGACTTTAACCTATTTTATTCCACAGTGCTTTATCAGTGTTTGGAATAGTGAAATAGAAGGAATAGGGGAAATGCCATTTGCTCCTTCCCTTTCTCTTCTTTTCCTGCTTATTCCCTCCCTTTCTCTCTTCTTCCTTACCTCCTTCTGTTTCTCTTTTCCTTCCCTATCTACCATGGGTAAATTATTAATTGCTTTACTTAAAACACTTCCTAATAAAGATGTACAAACACCTTCACTATTCTACCTTTAAAATTAAGAAAGCATTATATATCTGTAGTAGTCAGGGTTCTCTAGAGAAACAGAACTGATATAAAATGTATATATAAATATTACATATAATTTATCTGTCTATATATCTATCATCTTTATTTACTTTTAGGCTTTGGGTCAGGATTTTGGGGTAGTCAAGTCCAAAATCTATAGGGAAGGGTAGCAATCTGGAGACCACGGGAAGACTTAATGTTGCAGTTTGAGTTCCAAGGCAGTCTCTTGGCAGAATTCCCTGGTCCTGGGGGAAGGTCAGTTTTTTCCTTAAGGCCTTCAACTGATTGGATGAGGCCCATCTATGCGATGGAGGAGAATCTGATTTTATGTTAATCTCATTTAAAATACCTTCACAGCAGGATCAAAGATGGTGGAAACTATACTCACCTCTTCCCAAGACGCAAAAGGGAGTACAACTGAAATATGGAGTAATCAGCCTGACTAACCAACTTAAGACTGGCTGAAGAGAAGTCTTATAACCAAGGATTTACAAAAACCCCATAAAAAATGTAGGAAGGATAGAGACACAGGAAGCTGGGGGGCAGCTGAGATTCTGTAGAAATATATCAGCTGCAAATGTTCCCCCTAAGAGGAGTGGGGTCTCAACCCCAAACAAGGCTCCTCAGTCTAGAGCATCAGAGCAAGAAAGAGGCCCAGATGAAAGAACCAAAGAAATCTCCAGAAAAAGAGCTACATGAAATGGAGGCAGGCAGTTTATCAGATATAAAGTAGAGTTTAAAATCATGGTTGTAAGGATACTGAAGAAACTTAGAACTACAACAGCATTAAAAAGGACATAGAAGCCATAAAAAAGAATCAGTCATAAATGAAGAATACAATATCTGAAATGAATAATACATTACAAGGAATAAATGCTAGGTTGGATGACGTAGAGGATCAAATCAGCAATATGGAAGACAAAGTAGCAGAAAACAATGAGTCAGAGCAGTGAAAATTAAAAAGAATTAAAAAGAATGAAGGTAGTTTAAGGGACCTTTGAGAGAACATGAAACAACATCTGCACCATAGGGCTACTTAAAGGAGAAGAGAGAGGGCAAATAATCAAGAAACTATTTGAAAAACTAATAACTGAAGCAAAAACAAACAAACAAACAAAAATCCCCTCAAAGTCCAGGAAGCACAGAGTCCCTAACAAGATTAAGCCAAACAAGCCCACACCAAGACACATCATAATTAAAATAGAAAAGATAAAAGACAAAGAGAGAATCGTAAAGTCAGCAAAAGAGACAGTTACCTATCAACTGATTTCTCAATAGAAACATTTCAGGCCTGAAGAGATTGGCATGAAATATTGAAAATGATGAAAAGCAAAGACCTACAACAAAGACTACCCAATAACACTATCATTTTAAGTTAAAGGAGAAATTAACAGCTTTTCAGACAACAAAAATATGTTAAGTAGTCTTCTTTTTGAAGAAGGGGGAGAACAACCCCAGAGGAACATAGTTTAAAGAATAACATAGCAATAAATACCCATTTGCCTACTAATAATCACTTTTATTGTAAATGGCTTAAGTAAGACAATAAAAAGATATAGGGTAGCTGAATGCATAAGAAAACAAGACCCCCGTATATATTGTCTGGAAGAGACCTATCAAAGAATCAAAGGTATATACAAACTAAAAGGGATGGGAAAAGAAGTTTCATGCAAACAGAAATTTAAAAAAAAAAACAAGGTGGAGTAGCATTACTTAAACCTGACACAATAGATTTTAAAACGAAGGCTATTGTAAGAGAAAAAGGAGGGCATTGCATAATGACAAAAAAAGCATTTCAAAAGAAGATGTATGCCTTGTAAACATTTATGCATCCAACATAGAAACACCATTGTGTCTAAGGGTGATGGGGCAATTTAAACCCTAACTCAGGCAACTTTGGAGTTACAACCTGGCATGATTATGTCTCAAGATGATTGGCTATTTCCCCTCCCATTGTTCTTGAAGCAGATGTGACTACTTAAATGTAGGTATGGGTTAGGGGGATCTGTTAGCCCTAATCTTTATCTTGCTGTAGACTGTTCATTTTATATATGTGACAGGGACCAAGCACTTAACCGAAGTTATTTTAGGGGCTTTTTCTTGGGCACTGTAGTCCCTCTCCTCTTCCAGACCTTGGGATGCATGCACAGTCTCAAGGTTTTCTTTTTCCCAGCTAATGGGGATGACACACATAGCCTTCCAAGTCCCCCTTCCCCATCCTGCACTATCACAATTTACTTGTGTTGTTCAGAATGTCGGGCAGCCTTATCGGACCAGGCTCAGGATTACTGGGTCAGTGGCTGGGACATGTCTCCTTTTGCTTTTAGCCTCTGCCCATAGGCTGTACTACCCTGAATATTTCTATGCCTCACAATAGGGGCCATATATCACAAACCCATAGCCAACATCATACTCAATAGGCTTACTCAATAGGTAAAACAGAATATCCCTTAAGATTGGAAATAAGACAGAGATGTTCATCACTCTAATTCAACGTAGTACTGGGAGTCCTAGCTGCAGCAATCACATAAAAAGAAATAAAAGCATCCAAATTGGAAAGAAAGAAGTAAAACTGTCATTATTCACAGATGACATGATAGTGTATATAGAGAACCCTAACAATTACACCAAAACTGATCAATGAATTTGGTAAAGTACCTGCATACAAAAAAATAAATAGAAATCAGTTACATTTTTATACACTAATAATATGAAAAACAGTATGGAGATACCTTAAGAAATTAATAATGGAATTCTTGTACGACCTAGTAACTCCACTTGTGGGAATATACCTGAAGAACCCTGAAACACTAATTTAAAAGAATATACATGTATGCTCTCCTATGTTCATTGCAGCTAAGATTTGAAACCATCTCAAGTTACCATCAGTAGTCCATGAGTGGATAACTTAGCTGTGGTACATTTACACAATGGAATACTCCTTGGTAGTAAGAGAAAAAAAAAGGAAGGAAGGGAAGGCAGAGAAGGAAGGGAAGGAGGGAAGGAGGGAAGGATGGAAGAAAGAAATCAAGGAATCTTAACTTTTGCATCAGACTCATAGAGAACAGACTGACAGCTGTTAGAAGGGAGGGGCATTGAGGAGCTTGGTGAAAAAAAGTGAAAAAATCCTTATAGACACAGACAACAGTATGAATATGTGAAAAAAGGGGAAAAAAGGGCATGGGGGGAGGTTGAAGAAGGAAAAGGAAAGATAAATGGTGATGGAAGGAGACTTGACATTGGGTGGTGAACACTCAATACACTATATAGATTACATATAATTGTACACTGAAAACCTATATAATTTTATTAACCAATGTCAGCCCAATAAATTCAATTAAAATACAAAAGTAAAAAAATAAATAAAATACTTCACAACAATATCCCATTATGTTTGCCCAAATATCTGTGACCTAACCACATTGACAAATAAAATTAATTTTTATGATATTTAAACCTTAAAATGTTAATGTCATTTGCCAAATTAGGAGAGAAATCATGATGAATAGGAGGGAAATATTTGTTAAAAAATTCTTAAGTTTTCAGAACAAAAATTTAACCAAGTTGCTGTCTCTAATTTGCCATCAATGTAAACTGTCTTGGGTGTTGTATTTAAATTGTTTTTCTTCCAAGAATCACAAATTTACTCTAGTGTAGTCATACCATATGTGATATTGTTCTTTGTTTAAAAAAATTACTAAAATGAGTACATTCTTATGTTCATTATACAAGAATATGTTGATAAAATGATTCATTAATATTTTAGTATTCTGAATAAAATATGTGACCAATTAAATATTAAAATAGTAGCTTTTTGATAAACCACTTAAGTTTTCTGAAGAAGCGAATTTACTATTGCTGAGTGTTCCCTCTGTTGCTATAAATCATTTTTGTGTAACATTTGGTAGAATTGCTAAATTTCTTAAGAAATATGTGATTGCTTTTATTACTTGTCAAAGAAGTAAGTACATTTAATTAGGAAGCTTTGAGCATTTTTTATTATAAAATCAAGCTTACTTGGTAAAATGAAGTAGAAACAATTTAAAGAGGATAAAATTAGGAAAGTGATAACAATGGATATATTTTTAAATATAAAAATATTGAACCAAATCTTTAACCAGCTTATTTTAAAAATATTTCTAAAAGCAACATGCCATCTAATTTTTACTGCAATTATACTCTGATAGTTCTAATCTATCTACATTGCTCCTACTCAATAACTAAGTATATTTTAGACATAATTGGTGTTTAAAATTAGTTTGCCTGATGGTCTTGAAGCAAATCCTGTATAATTTAGGTCAGCAAAGGAAATGCCAGTGTACTAGATTAGCACAGTTCTCACTGTTCCTGTTCAGCAGCTGCAGGATAAGAACACTGATGACAGCAGTATACTAAATTATTACACAGAATTTACATATTACAAAAGTAAAGAGCAGAAATCAATTTTCCTATGAGATTGCTTTCTATCTGTCCATATTGTGTTTTATTTGTGGCATAAAAGATCAGAAACACTATTGACTTTATGGATATAGCCTCTACAAAAATGCAAGGAAAGTGTCTTAGTATTCTTAATATTATGTCCTATTATGAGGTAGAAAGAGTTCATTTTTGTGAAGGTAACTGACAGGTTCTTACCTATTCTGAGAATTGTTTTAAAAATAAGGAGTGGCCCTGATCAGTTGTGGCTCACTTGGTTGGGTGTCGTACCACAATGCTAAAGGTTGCTGGTTCTACTCACAGTCAGGGCAGGTGCCTGGTTTGCAGGGCTGGTCCTTAGTTGGGTCACATGCAAAAAGCAGCCAATCAGTGTTTCTCACATCAGTGGATGTTTCTCTCTCTCTCTTTCTCTCTTCCTTCTCCTGTCTCTAAAAATAAATAAATACAATCTTAAAAACAATAAGGAGTGGAGAGAACCAAATAAATTTGTTTGAAATTACCTGTAGAAGGATCTACACTAGTTAGTGGTTTTTAGCTTTTGATCTTGCCCCACTAACAGTCCTATAAACACATTTTTTTCCCAATTTGCTCCTGCATAAAATGCAGCACATTTCATGGTTATACTGTGTTCTATTTATGTACTCTTGTCTCTTGGAACACAGACCATGGTACTAGGATTTTTCACTTCCTGCAAGAAATAATCCTCATGCTGAGAATGTAGGACTTCCTCTTTTCAGCTCTTATCTATCAGATTTAGAAATGAATGGACTTTTACACTAAAGGGATTCAGACTTTTTTCCTCAGAAACCTAATTTTTAAAGAAAAATGTGCTCTCCAACTTCCTTTAATATAGTTTAGTTTTTTTTTTATTTTGATAGTTTGATTTAACATTTATCTACAACTAAAAACATTTTAAAAGATTATTGAGTATTTAGCACTCAGACCGTTTTCAAGTTTTCAGTATAAATTCATTTTATATTGGAGCTTTGGTCAATGGAATCCAGACCTAGAAGAGTTTTATTGCTGAATGTGGCCCTAACTATGTCAGATGAGTATATATCTGAATCATTTTGACAATATCTATATGTTTATAGGCCAGTGCCCCAAGTTAGCACAATTTGTTAACAATCAGTGTAATTTCACTTGAAAAATGAGAGAATCACCCTAAAAAGAACAGATTAAACAGCCTATGACTAATTGCCAAGCTATTCAAGTTGTTGGAATAGAGATGTAGCTTTTTACTTAACATTAAATATAAATTTTAAGTTAAATATAAATTTTATTTTTTCAAAAAATATTTTTAAAGATTTTATTTATTATTTTTCATAGAGAGGGGAAGGGAGAGAGGCAGAGAGGGAGAGGGAGAGAAACATTAATGTATGGTTGCCTTTCACCTGCCTCCAGCTACGAATCTGGCTGGAGACCTGGCTTATAACCTGGTTATGTTGCCCGGGCTGAATATTGAACCAGCAACCTTTGGCTTTGCAGACCAGTACCTTATCCACTATGCCACCAACCAGGGCTAAATATTAATTTTAAATTAAAAACTAAAACAACAGTCAAATAGTTACTTAAATATTTCATTTTTGATGGATACAGCTAGAGGAGAATTTTATTGACTATGAAATTATAGAGTGCAAGATTAAATAATTTATTTTTAATTTTTAAATTTGTGCTTAGCAGTGGAGAGCTCAATTTATTAATATGGAATTTCATTTATTTATGGAAGCTAACACACACACATATGCATGTTCTTTCCACTGCCAATCAGGTGATTTGTATTTTAATAACTTTATTGATGTATAAATCACACACAAATTAATTCATTTTAGTTGTATAATTTAACAATTTAAAGAACATTTATAGAGTTACACAATCACCATTCCAATCCAGTTTTAGGACATTTTTCCATTACCTCAAAAAGACCCCTTCAGGCAATTTGCAGTTAATTATTGTTCCCACTTCCAAACCCTAAGCAACCACTATTCTTTATGTCTCTATAGATCAGCCTTTTCTGAGTTTTTAATAATGATGGAATCTGCTCCCTTTGGGTTTAGTTTGCTACTCTGTTTCTAGGTTTTTAATGTTGGTAAACCAAGGTATAAATTTCCTTTTTAGCTCTCGTTTATCTGTATGCCATAAATTTTGGTATGTAAATTTTGGTTTTCATTCAGTTCTAATTTTCCTTTTTATTTCTTCTTCGACCCATGGGTTATTTATAAGTGTTTTGTTTAACATAGAATTATTTGTGGATTTCTCAGATTCATCTGTTGTCATTTTGGAACATACTGTATAATTGTTATTCTTTTATGAATGTATCAGTATTATTTTATGATTTAGCGTAGTCCTTTTTGGAATATGGCCCAGGTGAACTTGAAAATTATGTGTGTGTTGCTGTTTAAGGGGAAGTAGTCTATAACTACCAGTTAGTTGATAGTGTTGCTCAAGTTTTCTAAAGCTTGATTTTTCTGTATAGTTGCACTAGCAATTGTTGAAAATGGGGTATTGAGGTTTCCAAGTATTATTGTTAAATTATTTGTAGCTCATTTGATTCTGTCCAATTTTTGTTTGTGTGCTTTGAAGCTCTGTCATTAGGTATATATACACTTATTACTATTGTGTATGCCTTTCAATTGACTCTTTTATCATTATGAAATGTCCCTTCTTATTTCTAGTAAGAGTTCTTATCTTAAAATTTATTGTACTTGGTTTGATACCAGTATAGCCACTCCAGCTGTTTTATGGTGACTGTGTTCTTGTTATATCTATTACCATCCTGGTACTTTCCCCTTATTTGTACTTTTAATCTAAAGTTGTTCTCTGCTAGACAGCATATGTATAGTTCAATCTTGTTCATGTCTTTTATTTCTACTTTATACTCTATCTTTTGGTCACTGTATGTAATTTAGTGACATTAAATATAATTATTAACATGGTTGGATTTATATCTTCTGCTATTTCTTTTTCTCTATGTCTCTGTATTTTCTGTTTATCTCTTCCTCTTATGCTGCCTTTTGGGGTATTAAGTGGATGTTTTTCTAGTGTGACATATTAATTCCTTTGTTGGTTTCTTTATTACATTTTTGTATTATTTTTCTTAGTGATTATTCTAGGAATTACAACCTGCATCTTGATTCACCACAGTCTACTTCAGGTTAATATTAATTTAATTCTACCCTGGCTGGTGTGGCTCAGTGGATTATCACTGGCCTGTGAACCCAAAGGTCATGGGTTCAATTCCCCAGACAGAACACTTAACCAAGTTGCAAGCCAGGTCTCCATCCAGGTCCTTAGCTGGAGGCAGGTGAAAGGCAACCATGCGTTGATATTTCTCTCCCTTCCTCCCTCCCTCCCTGACCTTCTCTCTAAAATAATGAATTAAATATATTTTTTTAATTTTAAAATATTGTTAAAAAGGTAAATATCCAAATGTTACATACCTTAAGATTTCATTTATTTAATAATCTTTTTTTTAAACATTTTATTTATTATTTTTTAGAGAAGGGGGAAGGGAGAGAGGCAGAGAGGGAGAGAGACATCAATATATGATTGCCTTTCACCTGCCTCCAGCTAAGAACCTGGCTGGAGAGCTGGCTTGCGACCTGGTTATGTGCCCTGGCTGAAAGTGGAACCAGCAACCTTTGGGTTCGCAGGCCAGCACCTTATCCACTCTGGCACCAGCCAAGGCCTAATATTCTTGAAATTATAAAATTAAAGGGGTGTTGAACAGATTAATGTGTGCCAAGGGTTAGGTATGAGGGATGGGCGGCTATAAAGGGATAGCACAAAGGAGCCATGTGGTTATGGAAAGTTCTGGATCTTGATTATGAGTTCTGTTAGTTATAAAAATAATTACATTATACAATGACATAATATTATTTGGCCTAATAAAAACCACTGTTTTTTGTGACAGTGTGGATAGATTGGGGGACAGTATACTGAGTGAAATTAGCCATACATTGCAGGACAAATAGTGTATAATCTCACATGTGAAATCTAAAAATGGTGAATTCACAGAACAGAATAGAAAACTTGTTACTAGGGACTAGGGATGGAAGAAATGGGGAGATGTTGGTCAAAGGTTATAAACTTGCACTAATAAGATGACTACATCTGGGAATCAAATAAACAGTATGGCAACTATGGTTAATAGTGTATTGTGTATTTGAAAGTTGCTAAGAGAGTAGATCTTAAGTGTTCTCGTCACCACACAGAAAAGTGGTAATGTGAGGTGATGTATGTGTTAATGAGCTTTCTTATGGCAATTGATCATTCCACAATGTCTTTCTACATCAAATCCCCACACTGTACACCTTTAAAGTACAAATTTTATCTGTCAATTATACAATTCCTCAATAAAGCTGAAAAAAAGCCTCAAACTCAGTACTTGATGTCACTAGGAGTGAGGGTACCTGCTTCTTATCTTCCCTTCCTCTAACTCTCTCTCCCATTCCATGTGCTGCAAACATAACATTTTATTACCTTTTTCTCAAACATACCACACCCTGAGAACATTTTGACTTACTTTTCCTTCTTTCCAAATCATTCTGCCCTCAGGTTTTGAGTGACTAGTTAATTTTATTATTCACGTTTGTGCTCAAATGTCACCTCAAAGTAAGAACATAACCAACCAAGTTAAAGGAAATCTTTCAGTCATTTAGTATCCTATTGTGTTACAGAACCAGTCATATGAGATTATATTGTCAATTTATTTGTTAGCTTACATATTGTTTGTTTCCCTCCAACTCTAGAATATCAACTTCATAGGATAATAATATTGGCTGTTTTATTTTTCTACTTAATGCTAAGTTATCTAGAATAGTGCCTGACTGTAGTAGGCCTTTTGTAAAGAATTGCTGAGTGAAAAAATAGATTATATTTTCTGTTATTCTATTGGATGCTTATGAAAGACAAACTTTCCATTGAAAGCTGCAGTTCTGGCAAAGCACTTAATAGATATTTATTGGAGTTCATGTTTCAGATGATCTGGGATCAGAGGAAGCTAGAAGCATAGGTAAATGCCTCAACAAGCTACATTCCTTACTGCTCTGTTTGCAATGGAATCCTGAAGTAAGGTAGCAGAAAAGTCCTACTCTGCAAGCAGGCTGTGTTTTGTTTTTTTTTTTGTTGTTCATTTTTTGTTTGTTTGTTTTTTTGTTCAGTGAAGAGGGGCTGTGACTGTGAAGTACTTGGCCATGGGACTGTCACGCCTTTCAGAAATGAGGTGATATTTGCTGCTCTTGCCAGATATGTTAGTCATAGAGCAGACTGGGTTCTCTGTGGTGTTTTAGGTCTCACAGAATTCTTAGAATGTGTGCTGCCCCAGTGCTCTGGCTCCCCTCTTACTTGAAAGTAGGGAATTACTTACATAATTGCTTAAATAAATAATTCATCTGTACCACAGTTATGTGTCAAGAGCTTTATGTGCTCCAGGGATGATTTAAACACTGGCAATTCAGAAGGGAAAATAGAAAACTTATATCCTGTGAAGTTTGTTTTCTAATGGGAATCCACAGAAAATAAAGAATAAATGGCATATATACCATTCATCATATATATGATACACACACACACACGCACACACACATACATATATGCCATTTATGATGGGTTGTGATTTCTACAGAGACCAGTAAGGTATAGAATAATAATAACATATTTTAAAAGGTGACATTATCCAATCAAGCAATATCAGCATCAAAGCTAACATTTAATTTCTATCTTCTGATACTGGGGACTTTCTCTCAAACTGCTTAGAACTCAAATGGGTATACAATCTAAGAATGGTCATCATATTAAAACCATAAACATCTGTCTAATTTGGAAGAAAAAAATATGACTTTTACCATATTTGATCCAAGCAAAGTTACCATTGGTAACCATTGGTGTGATGCACCACTACTTTATGTACCAAGTTCTCCAGTTAAGTATGTCAAGCTATCAACTGTATATGATGCATTTCACCTTGAGCAGTGTTGATATTCAGAAAAAAGTTCCATCTCAGAGTCAATGAAAAAAAAATTTTACTTAAGAGAGGTTCAAAATCTGCCAGGCCTATTACCTACTACCAGCAAATAGTAAGGAAGAGGAATTATTAAATATTTTATCTTATTAAATAATGAACCATGTAGTTCAATTACAATTATGTAGTATTGAAATAATACAATTTGATGCAGATATTCTATGGAAAAGTTTTATGTACATTTAAGTACATGTATGAGGGAGTTACCATTGTTATGTTAATACATGCAGTTCCAAAATATGAACAATAATTCTTATATTAAAATAATAACAGAGGAGAAATCACAACTGATACTTCAGAAATACAAAAAAATATTAAAAATTACTACAAACAATTATATGATAAGAAGTATGACAACCTGGGTAAAATGGACACATTTCTGGAAATGTATAACCTACCAAAACTGAATCCAGAAGAAGAAAAAATCCTGAGTAGACCAATAACAAGTAGTGAAGTTGAAGAAGAAATACAAAATCTCCCAAAACACAAGAGCCCTGGACCAGATGGCTACACAGGTGAATTCTACCAAACATTTAGAGATGAACTAACTCCAATTTTTCTCAACCTATTCCAAAGAATCCAACAAGAGGGAAGACTCCCAAATTCTTTCTACAAAGCCAATATTATTCTAATCCCAAAACCAGATCAAGATACAACTAAGATAGAAAACTATAGGCCAATATCAACAGTGAACATAGATGCTAAGATTCTCAACAAAATATTGGCCAACTGGATCCAGTAATACATTAAAAAGATCATACACCATGATCAAGTGGGTTTTATCCTAGGGATGCAAGGATAGTACAATATTCACAAATAAATAAATGTAATACACCATATAAACAAAATGAAAGACAAAAACCATATGATCATATCAATAGATGTTGAAAAAGCATTTGATAAAGAACAGCAACCATTTATGATAAAAATCCTCAACAAAATGGGACTAGAGGGAGTATACCTCAACATCATAAAGGCCATATATGAGAAACCTGAAGCCAACATCATACTCAATGGGCAAAAACTAAAAGCTTTTCCCCCTAAGATCAGGAATAAGACAAGGCTGTCCACTTTCTCCACTTCTGTTCAACATCATTTTGGAAGTTCTAGCCATAGCTATCAGAAAAGAAAAAGGAATCAAAGGTATCCAAGTTAGAAAGGAGGAAGTCAAACTGTCATTATTTGCAGATGACATGATAGTGTATATACAAAACCTGATAGACTCCACCAAAAACTTACTTGACTTAATAAGCAAATTTAGCAAAATAGCTGAATATAAAGTCAATATTCAGAAATCAAAGGCATTTTTGTATATCAATAATGAAACATCAGAGATGGAAGGTAGAAAACAAATCCCATTTATCATAGCAACAAGACAAATAAAGTACTTAGGAATAAACTTAACCAAGGAGGTAAAAGACCTGTACTCAAAACACTACAGAACATTGAAGAAAGAAATGAAGGAAGATACAAATAAATGGAAGCCTATACCATGTTCATGGATGGGAAGGATTAACAACATTAAAATGTCCAAAGCAATCTATAGATTCAATGTAATCCCAATTAAAATACCAATGACATACTTCACAGAGATAGATAAATACTTCAAATATTTATATGTAGCCAAAAACACTCACAAATAGCCACAGCAATCTTGAAAAAGAAGAACAAGGTAGGAGGAATCACAATACCAGACATCAAACTATACTACAAGGCTCCTGTCATCAAAACAGTCTGGTACTGACATAAGAATAGACATATAGATCAATGGAACATAATAGAAAGCCCAGAAATAAACCCAGGACTCTATTATCAATTAATATTCAACAAAAAGGGAAGGAACATAAAATGAATAAAAATAGTCCCTTCAACAAATGGTGTTGGGAGAACTTAACAACATGCAAAAAAAAAAAAAAAAAAAAAGATAAAACAAGACCACCAACTTACATCATACACCAAAATAAACTCAAGATGGATAAAGGACTTAAACGTAAGCAGTGCCTCCATAAAGGTCCTGGAGAAAAATATAGCCAGTAAAATTTTAGATACCCTACACAGAAATATGTTTACTGATGCTTCTCCAAGGGCAGAGGAAATAAAAGAACAAATAAACAAATGGGACTATATCAAACTGAAAAGTTTCTGTTCAGCTCAAGAAAACCCCAGCAAAATTCAAAGGGAACCAACTGTATGGGAAAATATATTTGCCAATGATACCTCAGACAAGGTTTTGATCTCCAAAATATATAATGAACTGAGACTCAACACCAGCTCACACAGCCCAATTTGAAAATGGGTAAAGGACCTGAACAAACAACTCACTGAGGGAGACATACAAAGGGCCTAAAGGCATATGAAAGAATGCTCCACATCACTAACCATCGGAAAGATGCAAATTAAAACCACAGTAAGATACCACCTCACACCTGTCAGAATGGCAATCATAAATAAATCAACAAACAACAAGTGTTGGAAAGGATGTGGGGAAAAGAGAACCCTGGTGCACTGCTGGTAGGAATGCAGGCTGGTGCAGCCACTATGGAAAACAGTATGGGAAACTAAAAATGGAACTGCCTTTTGATCCAGCAAATCCACTGCTAGGACTATACCTGAGGAACCATGAAACATCAATCCATAAGAACCTATGTACCCCTATGTTCATAGCAGTGCTATTTACAATAGCCAAGTGCTGGGAACAGCCTAAGTGCCCATCAGTGGATGATTGGATCAAAAAACTTTGGTACATTTACACAATGGAATACTACACAGAAGAAAGAAGGAACTCCTACCCTTTGCAACAACATGGATGGAACTGGAGAGTATTATGGTTAGTGAAATAAGCCAGTCAGTGAAAGATAAATGCCATATGATCTTACCTATTACAGGACAATAAGGAACAAAACAAACCAGCAAAACAGAGCCAGATACATGAATACAATGAATAGATCTTCAGTGGGCAGAGGGGAGCGGGTAGTGTGGAGGAGGGAGAAGGAGGCAAAGAAGGGGAGCTTTTAGTAATGGAACTAGCATGGAAGAACCATGGACATGGACAAGTGAGATTGACTTTGTTGGAGAGTGGATAGGTGGGGAAGGGGACAGAGGGGAGTGAAAAGGGGATGGATGGATGTAATACAACAATGAAATTGAATTAAAAAAAATAGGTGCACTGCCCTGCAAACACAATGGTTACTGGTTTGATTCTCAGCCAAGGCACATAACCAGGTTGCAAGCCAGCTCTCTAGCCAGGTTCATAGCTGGAGGCAGGTGAAAGGCAACCATACATTGATGTCTGTCTCCCTCTCTGCCTCTCTCTCTTCCACTCTCTCTAAAAATAATAAATAAACTCTTTTTTAAAAATAGATACAAAACATAAACAAAAGAGATCCAGATGTTCTTAAAACCATATGGCTCCCTTTTTCTACCTAGCCCTTATTCCTAACCCTGGTAACAACTAACATTACATCTACCTGTATAATTATATTACTTGAATGGAATCACATAGTGTATAATTTTTGAGGACTGGCTTCTGCACTCAGTCTAATTCTCTTAAGATTCATGCAAGCTTAGAGTCTTGGTATGTATACAACTATTGAGGGACATCTGGACAGTGTCCCATTTTGGGCTTTTATGAAGAAAGTTGCTCTGAACAATTGTGTGCAGGTTTTTATTTGAACATAAGTTTTCATTTCTCTCAGACAAATGCCCAAAGAGTGCAGTTGTTGGGTTCTATGTTAAGTACCTGCTTGGTTTTAGAAGATGCTGCCAAAGTGTTTTCCACATTGGCCATACAATTCCCACCAGCGATATGTAAGTGACCTGGATTTTTCACATCTTAGCAAGAATTTTGTGTTGTGTTGTAATTTTAAAAATTTTATCCACTTTTATATTTTTGAAGAAGGGATTAATTGCAGAAAAGTTGGAGCTTACCTGTACCTTTAGCTTCTTCTGAGGTAACTTGGAGCTTTTTAAAAACCTGCCCATATCGAGCAGCTTCTGTGATATGCACACACATAGATGTGTTTGTTTAAAAGAAGGTTGTTCTTGGTAGATATGGAGGTGGGGAGATCAACTTGATCTGTGGCTTGAAGGGCGGGAGCTTGCACTTTCCACACAGCTCCCGTGCCTGTCAGCTGTGGGAGCAGTCGCCAGGGAATGTGTTATCCGTGGCTCAGCCTGAAAGCCGATTCATCCATCATACACACCCTGGGCACTAAAACTACTCGGTCCCTAGGGTGAATGTAATAGCAGTTAGGAACAACCTAGAAATTATAAAATAGATTTATTGTATTTTTAAAATTTATCGGTTTGTCAGAGGGACAAAATACTTAACTTCAAAGTGCCTGTAAGTTAATATAAGCTTCTTAAATACCGATGAGCCCAATGCTAAACTACAGGTTGGGAAATCTTGAAAAAGAGTTGGAGAATATTATATACATAAAATGAATGTTATATACAAATAATAATCTTATATGCATTATACATTATTTATATGTGTATTATATATATGTGTGTGTGTATATATATATATATATATATATATATATATATAAAATATTTTGGAGAGGTTCAAGATTTCCCCATTTTTTAGAATATAAAGTACTTCTCATTCTTAGCCTGAAAGAATGTTTTCTCAAAGCCAAATTTACTCATAAAAAATTAACCAAAGAACAAAAGGGGGCATTTTATAATGAAGAGAAAATAATCTTGTGATGGAGAAAGTGGAACCTGCAAAGTGCCAGTAACAGGAGGCTGCAGGCTGTTGGAGACACAAAGGAGGCTGTGCTGGGGTTGTTTTTCTCAGTGTGGGGCTCCCTCTTGAAGCTGCTTATAATTTGAGTGAAGAGATGTAACCACTTCAGGTCACTAGAAACATGTTGACTCAGGAGGTGTAATCCACAAGGTGCCCTGACTTGCTGCCTCTTGTTCAGGGGAAACCTTTTTTTGAGCCAACCTACCCCCTGGAATCTTGAAAGGGAAAAACAAGACCAAACAAAGCATGTTATTTATACACAGCCCTGGGTTCTGGAGACAGAGGGAAAAGTGAAACCACAGAAAGCTTCAGTGTGTTGTGATTTGTGTTTTAAATGCTATAAACTTCTGATTTATTAACATAGGACTCTCCGAGAACCAGAAATGTTGCCCCAAATGCTTGCTCTCTTATATTTGGCCACTGTATTGCTAGATGGCCTTTTGGTTTGCAATTTTACCCCAGGAGGCTTTTGGAGTGAGTGAAGGAGCACCTATAATTCCAGGTTGATAATTGTCATGGTGATCCCAGAGGACATTTAGTGTTTAATTGTGCTGAGGGCTCAGAAAGTCGCAAATCCCTCTTCTTTAGGAATTTGAAGTTGTGTAGATAGAAGTAATGGGGAGTCACATGAGACAAAAAAGTTGGATAAGACAAATGCAAGAAATAGGGAGGCGAACCCTTATGTTGGTAAAGTTGGCAAATGCCACTGAATGATTAATAAGAGATTTGGTGTTACCACATACAGAGGGTCACTGATAAAAAAACATTTAGTCAAATAAAAATAAAAGCCTATCCATTTCCATAAAAGGCTGCTTATGAGGGGATGTTTTAAGGACAAAAGGCAAAAGTGGTTATAGAATTCTAGGTGGTAGTTACTGGGGAGGTGAATGTTGGCTCTTTTTGATGCAAATGGAAAGTTTATGGAAAAGACAAGATGACCGGGTGTGGCTGAGTGGATGAGAGATTATTTTCTCCTAGGAGATGATGGGACTTTAAGGCATCAGGCTACTTTATAAAACAAACAGGAATCACAGGACATTTATCTTTGTTTAAGGAAAGCTGCTTTGTGCCCTATGTATAAATGCATCCCTCACAGCAAGAAGTACAGTGGCTTGCACTTAGCAGGTGCTAAGTAAATGTTATTAGCTTGATCAATAGGACTTTTAGAAGGATGAGAGGATGGCTTTATGAGTCATGGTGAAAGGAAGTGGTGTTGATGAAAGTGCTAACTTCTCACAAACAGGCGGGGTAAGATACAGGGGAAAGGAAGAGAATTAGGGGCATTTTTCTCTGAAAGGCTGGCATTTTGGGCATGTACCAGTATAATAAAATGGGCTTGTCATATTGCAGTTAGAATCTTGAAGCCTGCTACAGTTTTTCTCTTTTAGGTTGCACAAGAGCACAGCCAAAGTTGGTTAAGAAAGAAACCTGACAGGAAATAGGGAGGTAAATCCATGTTTTGATGAAGTTGGCAAATACTTCTGAGTGATTAAATAAAGGGTTTGATGTTATTACAAATATTGTGCAAACAGCTTGAGAAAAAGTACTATGAATATTTTTCTTCGATGATGATCCTATTGTTTGGCACATTTTAATACCTTGTGGAGTTTTATTCAAGATTTGTAAAGTAAATGTGACACAGCAAATCTATGAAATACAATTCTTTTATTACTTATAATAAGAAGAAAATACACTTGAATGTTTCAAATATGTCAAAACAAACTTCTTACTAAATAAAGATATTAGTTTTCAATAATAGCATAGTTCAAACAAAGTGTATAAAATAAACAAAATAAATTTGAGCCTACTGTAGCCAAATATGACAAATTAATGATAGCATTGTACATCAAATCTAGGTTATTCATGATGAAACTCTAATATTTTTATTAATGATTAGTTATTCTCACTAATTTAAAGGAATCAGAATAAACAAGCAGAAACATGTTTAGGTATTATTTTCAGTGTTCCTCAGATGCTATAAATTTAAATTTAAAAGTATCATTCTATGTGCATATGTTATTTCCTAAAATATTTTATTCATTATTTTCAGAGAGAAGGGCAGGGAGGGAGGAAGAAAGAGAGAGAAACATCAATGAATGGTTGTCTTTCACCAGCCTCCAGCTACAGACCTGGCCAGAGATCTGGCTGGAGACCTGGCTTACAACCTGGTTATGTGCCCTGGCTGGGAATCAAACCAGCGACTTTTGAGTTTGCAGGTCAGCACCTATCCACTGAGCCATCAGCCAGGGCCCATATGTTTTATTTTTTGTTTTGTTTTGTTATAATTTTCTTTTTTAAGATTTTATTTATTATTTTTAGAGAGAGGGGAAGGGAGGGAAGCAGAGAGGGAGAGAAACATCAATGTATGGTTGCCTTTCACCTGCTTTCAGCTATGGACCTGGCTGGAGACCTAGCTTGGAATCTGGTTATGTGCCCTGGCTGGGAATTGAACCAGTGACTTTTGAGTTCGAAGGTCAATGCCTATCCACTGAGCCACCAGCAAGGGCCCATATGTTATTTTTTAAAGTTAGAAACAGAACTCTGTTCATCTGAAAACATGAGATAGATTTTGAGTTAGTATGAGCTAAGATTTTTAGCATGCATAATAAAATTAAATTATTTCAGAGCCCCTAAGAACTTACAAATGTGACCCTGAAATAAGTGGCTATTTTTATAAATTCTTACAAACTGGAAAACTCCTCCCCAAATATGTCAGGCTTAATTTTCTGCTCTGTTGAGCACAGCTAGTAGGCTAGCAAAGCCCAGTGACATTTTCCACAGTGTGAGTTGCCAACCATTAGAAGCCTGTGGCAGTGTTTAAATCTAGAGCTAACACACTAACAATTGGTTGAAGAAAGGATTATGTAAATCTTTAATATTTCTTTCTGTGGTGTTCATGTCACTATGAAGGAGCATCCTAAAGACAGAGCTGATGACTGTCTGCTAGAATAGCCTTTCCTTACAGCTGTGAGCCCCTATAATCTTGATGCTTTTCTGCAGGATATTTTGATTATCCTCTCCATCTTTTGCTTAACTCCTAAAGAAATGGACCATATTTCAGCTTGCACACTTCACTATGTTTTAGGACTGTGATTTCTGCAGAGTGCCCTATATTGATCCCAAGTCTCCTGGAGAGCATTAATTAGTAAGATAATTACATGTCCCTACTTGGGTTATAATACTTCAGTAATTAGATCCAACCTACAAATGGAAAGATTGGTAGTGGCAGTAGAAAGAGTTAAATTCAGAGGTACCAAGAAACTTTGTTTAGTCTATGAATACAGTAGAACAAAAGAGGACCTCTACAGTGTAATGAGCAAAACAATTTGTATGTTAAGAAACTTGACTTAAGTAATAGGAAAAATATGATTATAAAATGGCTCCACAGCAGCTCCTCATCTTTTTTTTTCCCCCTGGACCTGGAAATGACATAGTGTGTACGCACAATAATATCCTATTTACCTGGTGATGGTGTTGAACAGAAGGTTCTTCCTTCCTGTGGTGTCTTCCACAACAGAATGTAAATCCTTAGGGAAAGAACCTGTGTACTAATTTGTATGTTATTTTTAAGTGAAATTTCCTCACAGATAAAATAATCTTGATGATTGGTTAAAAACCTTTGAAACTGCCCTGGCTGGTGGCTCAGTGGATAGGCACTGACCTACCAATCCAAAGGTCTTTGCTGGTTCGATTCCCAGACAAGGCACATAACCAGGTGGCAAGCCAGGTCTCCAGCCAGGTCCTTAGCTGGAGGCAAGTGAAAGGCAACCATACATGGATGTTTCTCTCCCTTTCTTCCTCCCTCCCTGTCCTTCTCTCTAAAAATAATGAATAAAATCTTTTAAAAAAAAAGTTTTCAAACTAACTAGTTTGTTGATTTTAGTTAGTTAATTGGAATTGATAGAGATGGAAGATTCTTTAAAAAATTAAAATTATCAAGGAAAATGTGATTATATTTTCTTTTAATGTTGAGGAAAACTGAAATACATTGGTTTGCATTAGCACCTTTATATAGCTTGCAGGTATCTTGTTAGTTTATAAAATATAATGCCTTATTTTAAATTTTTCTTTCTTCAATAACAAGTTTTGTGCATTTATTTAAAAAATATTTTTCTAAGATATCCCAGAGTGCTGAAACCTTAAGTATCCAATAAATAATAATTCCCTCCAATTTTTGAGAAGAAATAAGCACCGAACAGATGGAATAGTATTTATAGGAAAAACTAGAATATTATCTTCTCTTGTTCCACAAAGTAATAAACACATAGCAAAAACATTCATTTTCTGCAAAAAGAAAAAAATGAAGGATAAAACATTATTTCTTGTTATTTTATGGAGAAATACGCTGTTAGAAATTAATAGTTGGTTTTAATTGTATCTTTTGGAAAGCTCTTTCTGATAATGCGGCATGTTTAAACAATGAAAACTGAGATAAGAAGATTAATGCAAGAAAAAAATTTTCTCTTAACTTCTACTGAATTATAACCCACATATAGTAAAGTTCATAATCTTAAGTGTAAAACTTGGTGAGCATGGTGGGTGAGCACACTGGTTAGCCTCACTAACGTAAGATATAGAATACTATCTGTAGCCCAAAGAACAGCCTTGTCATACCTCCTAGTTACCACCTGAGGTAACCACTATAATGTATTTTCCACTATAAATTAGTGTTGTAAGTTTTTAAAATTTTATGTAAGTGAATGACACTGTGCTCTCTAAATTTTTTTTTATTCTATAATGTTCTCTGTGGGACTGAACCATGTTTTAGACAAGAGCTGGATCTTCTTCGTGACTGTAAAGCAGCCTATTTTATATAGAGAGTATAATTTGGTCTATTATTGGTGAACATTTGCCTTCTTTCTGGGTTTTGGTTTTATGAGTAAAAAGCACATATGAAGATTCTACTATACTACAACTTTTGGTGCATATGTATGCTTAGCAGTGGTATCATTGGCAAAAAGCTCTTCATCTGTTCAGCTTTAGCCACATAGTCTTTCTTTTATTTATTTTTGTAAAATTAATGTATTGTTGTTCTATTAAGTTTGTCCTATTTTCCCCCCATTTCCATCCCCTGTTCTCCCACCCAATCCCCTTTCCCACAGTCAATCCCCACCCTGTTGTCCATGTCCATGATTCATTTATACTATAGGTTGCATGTGATAAATTGGCAATAACGTTGCATCTCCTTATTTTATGTGCTTATTAATTTTGAAAAACTATGTTTCTGAAGTTATGGCTTAACATCATTGTTTCAGATATAAATATTAAATTCTGAGAGCAGCTCTCATGTTGAAGGAATATGATGTTAAAGCACCTGTAATTTCTGGACTGCATGCAGTGCCAACTGCTAAGGAAATTGCAGACTTAAATAACATCCCTTTAAGTACACTTAACAACATGAGGAAGATGAATGATGCTGATCCTGATGTTGCCACACCAACAAGGAAAAGGTATAAGGTGGGTAAGGATCACACAAATCCAAATATTGTACACAGAATCCAGGAGATCATCAATGAAGATCCAGGAAAGTCAGTGCAGAGAACTGCAGATGTCAGATGCAACAGTTCGCAAGATTATTGCTGAAGATACCAGATAACAGATCATATGTTCCTAGAAGAGGCCAGTTTATGACACAGCAGACAAAGGAAAGGTACTTTGAGAAAGCAAGGAAACTGCTAACAACATTGAAAAATCCCAAAGGAAAAAAACCCTCTGATTTTCTTCTCCGATGGAAAGAATTCTCAGCAGGACCAAATAGTCCACAGAACAACAGGTGGCTCTGTGAGAATCTTAATGAAGTCCCAATTGTCATGAAAACAAAATTTCCTGCTACAATGATGGTGTTAGGTGTTGTCAGCAAAGAAGGAGATATCATGACCCTTCATTTTCTTCCACAAGGCTTAAAGGTGACTGCTGATGTTGACCTTGATGTTTTGAGAGAAGTAGTTGTACCATGGATGAAGCAAGTTGCAAATGGATGCCATTTTATCTTCCAACAAGATGGTGCACCAGCACATAATGCCAAAAAGGTACAAGAATTTCTCAGTGTCAGTGTTGCTGAATTCTGGTCAAAGGAAATCTTGTTCACCAGATGCAAATCATTTAGACTATTATATATGGAGCATTTGTGAGAGAGAAGTTAATAAACAATCTCATTCCAGTAAAGAGACTGTTAAAGCCAATATTGCAAATCTGATGTCCATGAATAAAGAAAACTTAAAGTGTGTTCAAGATTCTGAAGTTGAACCAAGTCTATTATTGCAGCAAATGGAGACTTTTTTGAACAATTTAAAAAATAATGACTATTTATGTATTTACATATAAGAATAAATTGAAACCCTGGCTGGTGGCACAGTGGATAAGGCATTGGCCTGCAAACCCAAAGGTTACTGGTTCAATTCCCCAGTCAGAGTACATAACGGGGTTGCAAGCCAGGTCTTCAGCCACTTTTGTAGCTGGAGGTAGGTGAAAGGCAGCCATACATTAAAGTATCTCTAGCTCTCTGCCTCTCTCCCTTATCCTCTCTCTAAAATAATAAATAAAATATTTTTTAAAATTCTTTTAATAAAAAGAATAACTTTATTTCAAAATATGACACTTTTGTGTTATGTTGTTTATTTTACTAAAAATTTGCCCCTTTATCATGTGTACTCTGTAGTTCCTTGACTAAACTCTTCCCCTTCTTCCTCCACCCCCTTCTCCACTCTCTCCTCTGGTCACTGTCAGTCTGTTCCTTGTTTCCATGCCTCTGATTCTGTTTTGCTCATTTGTTTGTTTTGTTCAAGAAAGAAAGAAAAAAGGAATTCCTCCCTTTTCTGGCAGCATGAATGGAATTGGAGCTGCACAGTCTTTCATAGTGATTGAACCAATTTACTCTTGGACCAGCCACATTTTAATTCCTCTTATCTTTGTGAATGCTAGGGATTATTGGTTTTTAATTTTAGCTATTTTTTTTCAGAAACTGTCTTGTTTTTACCTGGCTTGTTAGTCTACAGTGCATCTGGCATTTTTGAAAATGTCTTGGATACAGTGTGATGAAGTGGTCAGACTCATTTATTTTCCAGGCATTTTTAATTTATCAAGCACCATTTATTCAAAGGACCCAATTCATTGCTTTTTACTCATTGATATGGCACCTTCATTATAAATTAAGTGGCCATATATGTGTGGATGTGTTCAATTTTTTATTTTAATTTAAGTTTATTGTTTTCATATTACATTCTTCTCATTTTCCCCCACTTCCTTTTTGTTTTTAATATTTTTAATTTAAAATAATTTTATCCTCACCTGAGGACTTTTTTTAAATTGCTTTTAAAAGAAAAAAAGGGAAAAAGAAGACTATTTATGCAAGAGAGAAGCATCAATTGGTTGCCTCTCACAGGGGCCAGACTAGGGGTTGCATATGCCCAGACCAAGGATCACATCCACAACTTAGATACTACCTTGACAGGGAATCAATCAATCGAACTTGCAACCTTTGATAAGGGGATGACGCTCCATCCCACTGAGCCACAGCAGTCAGGGCCCTGTGGGTGTGTTTCTTGATTCTCTATTCCGTCTTGTAAGTTATTGGCATAAAGTTCTTCTCTTAGACACTTTTATTTACTTCCTCATTTTCATGTGATATTGCTAACTTTCCTTTTTCCTTTTAATCATTCTTATTAAGAGTTTCTAGAAATAATTTTTGACATAGTTTTCTTATATAATCTTATTTTAACTCAATTGATTGCTGGACTCATTATTATTCATTTCTTTTATAATCTTTGAATTTAGCTTGCTCTACTTTTTCTAGGAGTTTTTAAAATGTTTTTAAACTTTCATTTTGAAGTAAGCTAAGTTACAAAACATTTACAAAAATATTACAGAGTTCCCATAAACCCACCATTCAGCTTTACTAAATGACTAAATCTTATATAACTGTGGTATGATTATAAAATCATGAAATTAATATTGAAACATTCTATAAACATTCTTTACTTGTTGCAAATTATGCCACAAATGTCTTTTTTTAGTTTAGGATCAAACCCGGCATCATACGTTGCCCTTGATTTGGGGAACTCTTCTTTATACTTTGTCTCTCTTCATGACCTTGACATTTTCGAAGAGTACACACCAGCTAATTTGCAGAATGTCTCTCAATGTGGGTTAGTCTGATGTTTTTTTCACAACTAAATTCAGGTTACTTCATTTTGGCAAGAATAAACCAGAAAAAAGTTGTGACATCAGTGCATAACATTAAGAGACTATGTGAGTATCCTGTTTTCCCATGTACCCTTGCCCACTGATTTTTGCCTCTATCAGTGATTCTTGCCTGTGCAACCATGGTGTTTACAAGATGGTGATTTTTATTTGCACCATCTCTTTTGCATTTATTAGTTTAATTCCATTCTGAAAATGATCTGCTTAATCCTTATTTCTCCACTCAAATAAATGCTTATTTGTGGTAAGAAACAGGGATATATATTCTATTCCATGAGATGAAATTAATTATAGTTATTCAGTTTGTTGTTCATTTTATTACAGGTTTTGCTATTGGGGGCTCCTTCAGGTTGGCTCCCCTATCTTTTTTGGTATACCTCAATGTTTCAAATTTTGAGGATTTACTCACTTTCTGGCATCACAGCATCTTGCCCTATTCCCTTCCTTCATCATGCTTATATCAGCCTCATTCCTGAAATTGACCATTTCTCCAAAAGTTTTGGTTCATTGTGTTGAAGCTGGGTCACTGGCAACCAAGATCTGGGTGTTATGTGTGCTCATTGACCTTTACCATTATTCCTAGGTCCTCTCACTCAACAAAGGTAGGACATACATATACAAAAATGTGTATATACATATGTGTACAAAAATACACATACATACATGCATAACTGTGTATGGATATGCACCATGCATGTACACACAATGATGAGTTCACATTGGTGTATCTTATGCTAGTCCAACACCACAGGTTTCATTCTAGTCAGCTCCCTTTTATAATTAATAACCACTCTTTTTAACATTGAGATGTATCACTCCCATTATCATCAATCTTTTAAATTATTTATTTAATCTGAAAATACACATGAAGTAGTTTCACAATTGTAACTTCATATCTCTGTGAAATGAATGCAAGAAGTTCTTTTTTATTTTTAGCCTTAAAATATGCAGTCAAAACAATGTTTTGAAAGTTATTTAGGTTAGTTCTGTTCTTTTCCATCCCCTTCAGCATAGTTATTTATTTATAATGCATGTATATGAAAGCTATCAATTTCTGAATACTTGATTACATTCCATTATTTTACTAAAGTATGTCATTGCTTGAGGTAATATTGTTATTGATTCTTTAGCATTAAGATGTCATATCACTTATAAGTAGAAATAGTTTTACCTCTTTTTATCATTTCTTATACCACTAATTGATTTACTTTTATTTTGTCTAATTGCATTTACTATGCATATTGTGCACAGTAGTGAACAATAATGGATATACTGAGCTTCCTCCCCTGTTCCTGATCTGAGGAGAAATAGCTCTAGCATTTTTACATTAAGTAAGATGCTGATTTTAAGATTGAGAAATACAAGGTTTTTTTTTTTTTTTAATATTTTATTTCATTATTTTTAGAAAGAGGGGAAGGGAGAGAGGCAGAGAGGGAGAGAAACATCAATGTATGGTTGCGTTTCACCTGCCTCCAGCCACAGACCTGACTGGAGACCTGGTTTGCAACCTGGTTATGTGCCCTGGCTGGGAATCGAACCTGCGACCTTTGGGTTCGCAGGCCGGCACCTTATCCACTGGGCTACCAGCCAGGGCTTCTACAAGTATTTTTCAAGTTAAGAAAGTATCCCTCCACGTTCTTTTATTTGAGTATTTTTATAATGAGTTAATGTTGAAAAAATTTTAGTATATATGGAAATAACTACATGGCATTTGATACTATACATTTATTAATATGAATCAGCCTTACATTTCTAGGATAAATCATACTTATTTATGTACATTATTTATATGTTATGGTATAATCATATCATATAGCAGTAAGGAAAAACAGGCTAGACAAATTTAACAAGGTCTTTTGAGAAGGTATCCAGCCATGCAATATGAAAAATAGAGACATTTATTGAAGACGATATAAGATACAAAGGAATATGCACATAGGACAAGGACACTTCACTCCCTTCAAAGTAGGCACCTTGGGACCTCACACAGTTGTCCCAACCACCATCAGCTGCTCAGTCATATTTTCCTAAATCTCATTGAGAGTCTGAAAATCTTCCCTTTCAAAGGTGATTTTAGTTTTGGGAAAAGCCAGAAGTCACAGGGTGCCAAATCTGGGCTGTAGAGGGTTGAGTCACCTGGGTCATCTGATGCTTCGTAAAACACTCTGCACGAGGTGCGATGCATGAGTGGGCACATTGTTGTGGTGAAGCTGTCAGGCACCAGTTGCCCATAGCCACGTTCTTCTGAGTCATCAAATAGGTTCTGTGGAAGATTGTTCAAGCTTAATGCAAAATTTGATGCAGATCCGTTGCCCTACTTGCTCATTTTGAATGTGATGACCATACAGTACACATGCTCACTCAATAGTGTGACTAGTACAGTGGTGAAGTTATCATTGTTCACACATGTGCATTGCAGTCCACCCTTCTTGGCTGCCAGGTTACATCTATGTTGCACAAACCATTCTCCTTATATTAACAATGGCTGGATGTTTTCCAGACAGACTTCATACTCATATTGCTGAGTGAAGAGCTGTTAAAAAAATAAATAGAACTTGTTCCCTTTGCTAACTCTCAGTACTTACTGTACTGATAATGTTCTTAGTACTTCAGGTTTGTGGGTGTTTTCTCACACTAAGCATTTCTCAGATTCTCCAGATTACAGCTGGGTGTCCTACAGTTGAACTCAATTTGGACACTGCCTACCAGAAGATGGCATTAGACCTCACAGGTTAAGGGTTCAGTCCCACAAAACTGGCTCATTCTACCTGCCAATTGCAAGTTCAGGTTTTCACCTGTGCTTCTGACCAACTGGCTATAAATTAAAGGTTCATATGACCTTGTCCTTAGGTTTGATTAATTTGATAACATGGGCTCACAGAATTTAGGAAAAGTTTAATTACTGGATTATCTGTTTTTGACAAAAGATATAAAAATACGAATAAATAGTTACATTACAAGTACATAGGGTGAGGTTGGAAAAGGTCTTGAACATAGAATCTTCTGTCCTCCTAAAGTTTAGGGTATACCATCCGCTCTTATTTACCAACCTAGAAACTCTCATAGCCCCATCCTTTGGGATTTCACTGAGGTTTCATGATGTATGCAAAATCATTTAAATCATTGGTCATTGGTGATGGTTCAACTTCCATTCCCTCTTCCCTCCCTAGAGGTCCAGGCATGGGGCTGAAAGTTCCAGCGCATAAACATGGGGGTGGTACCCCTGACAACCAACCTCTATCCTCTATCTTGTCAAAAAGCAACCTCATTACCAAAAGCTCAGATATGATTGAAAGAGGCTTGTTGTGAATAACAAGACACTCCCTTCACCTTCATCACTCTGGATCTATTTGAGAACAGACTAAATATTATAACAAAAGATTATGCCATTGCTCTGATTGCTCAGGACATTATAAGAATTTTACTTACACTTTGCAGGAACAAAAAGAAAACCAAATATACTCATATATTTCTCATTACCCTTAAAGAGAATTCAACTGGGTCAACATGAACAACTAATTAGCTTTACTCAATGATTCATAAATCAGGCAGCATCCTGTATGGTCAACAGAAAGAAGCTTAAGGAGCTACACAAAATGGGAGACTTTTATTGGCTGAAAAGAGGAGGAACTAACAAAGAGCAGATTATTTCAGGCAAGGTCATTTTCCTTTAGAGTAAGACTGGAGGGTCTCTCTGTTATCATTTCATTTCTGGGAGGGGCTGAAATTGCAATTAGATTAAGTATTAAGTCAGTTTGCTGATTTGGGCTTAGCACAAGGAATTCCATTATGGGTTTGTTGTCTCTTTTTTAACACTACATAACACAGGATCAAAAGGACAGACCAAAAAGTGTTTAAATTATATGCTGTATGATCCTATCTATATAAAATAAATAGGCAAAACTAATCTATGGTGTTGTAAGTAAATATTTATTACCCCAGTGGGTGGACAGTAGAGACTGGAAGGGGCATAATGGGTAATGTTCTGTTTCTTGACCGGGGTAGTGGTTTCAAGGATGTGTTTAACTTAAAATATTTAGTATAATGAGCATTTATGATTTTGAATTTTCTTGATTGTTCTACTGTAACTAAGTTTGCATAAGGAGAAAAAAAGGAAGAAAAAGGGTAGCAGGGAGGAAGAATGGAAAGGAGGAAAAGAAAACATTAATAATAAACTAGTGGAAAAATGAAATTCCATGTACAATAATTTTTATAACTTATTGGAATAATTTTCAAAAGTAATATTTCTTATGAAGAAAACTAACATTCTTAATTGAAATAAAATAGATTTAAGATATTAGATCGACATATTGTGTCCTTGAAAGGGAAAAATTAATTTTATAAAGCTGTATCTTCTTTCCAAATTCATGTTTGGTCAACTTCCCAGTTGAGAACTTGACAAAAATGTTATGAAATTTATTCAGAAAAATAAATCTGTGAGCATAATGATGAAAATGTACTTAAAAATCAGTGAGGATAATGTGTAGGTTAAATGTCCTATCAAATATTTGATGTAATTTTTTATTTAATTTATTTGTTTTAAGATTTAATTCATCATTTTTATAGAGAAGGACAGGGAGGGAGGATAAAAGGGAGAGAAACATCCATGTATGGTTGGTTGCCTTCACTTGCCTCCAGCTAAGGACCTGGCTGGAAACCTGGCTTTCCATCTAGTTATGTGCCCTGAGTGGGAATTGAACCAGCGACCTTTGGGATGGCAGGCCAGCTCCTGAGCCACCAGCCAGGGCTGTGATGTAATTTAAATCAGCAATAATTAAGAGTGTTACATCAGCAAAAGAATAAATGAAATATTAGAACAAAATAATAACTTGAAACTTGAAATATAATATATTCAAAATAGATAAATGGTAAGTATATTTAAGAATTTAATACATAGCTAAAGGTACTATGTCACAGTCTACCAATTTGGAAGAAAAACTTAGCCTTAGCCTTGCACAGTATGTTAATACATTTTACATGGGTTAAATAGTTCTATATTGAAAAGCATTTTCTTAGCTCTGGATTCTCTAACAAAATGCCATAGTGTGGGTGGCTTAAAGAACAGAATATTTATTTCCCACATTTCTGGAGCCTGTGACATCCAAGATCAAGGTGCTTGCAGATTCAGTTTTAGGTGAGACTCTTTCTGGCTTGCAGATACTATAGATATTTTCTTGCTGTGTCCTGGGGGAAATCACTGGTCTCTCCTCTTTGAAGGTACTAATCCCATGGTGGATGTTCCCTGCTCATGACTTCATCTAAACCTAATTACTTCCCAAAGGGTTTTAACATATGAATGGAGGCACAATTCAGCCCATAAAAGGCATAAATTATTAAAGTAAGGAGAAAAAGACTATTAAACATTTATTAACTTTCCAGAAGGGACACATTGCTTAAAAATATAGTCATTGAAGGGTGATGCATTTGACTTCAAAATATTTTAACATTTTGCTTCAAATCAATTCAGTAAACATTAATGGAGTGCCCCTTAAATGACAGACAATATGCCTGTATTGGGAAAATGGTTGTGTATAAGGGAAATAATGCACGCATGGTGTCTTCGAAGGAAGAAAAGTCACAAAAGCTTCCTCAAGTGACCTCTACAGGGTTTCCTGGAGAAGGAGCACCAATTGGCCAATCAGGTGGTGCATCAAAATTACAGAAGGACTGAAGTATTTCAGAGAGAGAGAGAGAGCAGTATGTGACAAAGTTTTGTAGTAAGAAGGTGTAATGGGCTTTTAATGAGACTGTTCTCCTAACCTTAACATTCTGCATTAAAATCTGTAGATGAGAACAAGGGATAATAAACGTCCCACATACAGTATAAAAGACAAACATGCTTTCATGACTGACTGAAAGATATTTGAATTGGTGTCATCCCCAGCTTAGATCACTAGAAATTTGAAAGTGTCTTGAAGATGATTTGTAGAAAGAGAAATTGCTTTGACTTTTCATTTTCTCTAAAACCAGTTGACAGAGGTTGTGAGAAAAGCTTTAGGGGTTGGGAATGTTGGATAAGTTATTCACTTAATGCACAAAATTTTCCGCTAAATGAAAAATATAGAATGCCCAAGATGGTGCTAGATGGCAAGAATGGGTAGTATACAGTATAGCTGAGAATCATGAATTTAAGAGAGACTGGAGTTTCTGAAAGGCACCAATGTTGGATATTATGGAATATGTCTGACTCATGAGAAGCTACAGTAAAAGAAGAATCATTGCAAGAGAACATTACAAGGAGTTCCAAATTATTGCTCCCAACAGTTCCTAAGTGAATGGTGAGGGTAGGGAAGAAAGGAGGGAAAGATAACCAGTAAAGTGAGGGAGAGGGGTTGGAAGTCAGTTCTCTCTAGATTGACCGGGCTTTGAAAGAGGTATCTCCTAGGTGAACATTTCCAAAGAGGTGGCAGCTTGGGACTAACAGTTGTGATAGTGATAAGACTGGAGGAGGCCATGCATGTGAGCATGAGGAACAGGAATATTTCAACAGATGATGTAACTCTAACTAGGCAAAGGGTCTGAAAAGATAGTTCAAGGAAGAAAAAACAAATGCGATAAGAAAAATAAGCAAACATGTTCATCATAATCACAAAAAGCAAGTTAAAAATCAAAGCAAACACCCAAGTTAATTTTCTTTGCCTGCCAAATACCAAAAATTTTAAATATATATTACAAATGACTGTGATGATATGCAATTCCTTGTTCTCAAACATTATTGGTAAAAATACCACCTCCTCAGAAGACAATCTGTCAATATACATCAATATTATAAAAGTGTTTATTAATTCACTAATTCTACTTCCAAGAGTGAAGAGCTGCTGTGACTTAAGAAAGCAGATGCTGGGTTAGACTGTCTGCATTTGAGTCACAGCTCTAGCACTTCACAGCTATGAAGCCCCTGAGGTTCCTTTTGCCTCAGTGTCCTCATTTATAAAATGGATTAATTATGGTACCAAACTTGTCAGGGTGCTGGGAGGCTCATTATATATAGGCAGTTAAAATAATATGCCTGGAAAATGTTAAGCACAGTATAAGATGGTGTTACTATTATTTTCACTCAACAATTGCTTATCCAAAATTTGAAGGTTTCAGAATTCAGACATTTTTAGATTTTAGGAAGGCAATATGGGGTATAGGCTATATTATATAATGTTCTCCATTAGGTATCAGGGCAGGAATCCATAATCAAATTGTGACATATAAGGGTTTTCATATTGTGTAGTAAATGATAATGATAAATGGCCTCACATTAGGTCATGTCAGGTTCAGATTTTTCTATCAATTAAAACAAAAATAGTCTTAATCTTTTTTTTTTCTTTTCTTTTTTTTTTTTTTTTAATTTATTTTTCTT
>PVIW01005538.1:0-104671 GCA_004026585.1 Noctilio leporinus | reverse complement strand
AGAGGGGAGCAAAAAGGGGATGGATGTAATACAACAACAATAAAATTTTTAAAAAAATACAAAAAAAAAAAAAGAAGACCCAAACACGCTACTCTTGAGTAAAATGAGCATGAGCAATTTTCGGACTTCTCCAAGTCTCACTTTTATGCCATCTACAACAATAATTCTGTATGAACTAAAGAAAGTCACCTGGTGGAAGAAGGAAAAAAAACTTATTTTTGTTTCCAAACATGGTGTCAATATTCACTTCTTACCCTTACCCTCACCTTGGAAGCTCAGGGCTGGGATTGAATTCATAGATGCAGTAAGCCTAAGGAACGGGGTGTGGTTTAGTGATGTGAAGAGGAATCAGGGTTAGGTGAAGGTGTCTACTTTAGTTATTTTTTTTAAGCTGTAAATTGAAAGAAAAAGAAGAAGAAGGAGAAGGAGAAGAAAATCATTGCTAGAGTCCCTGTGGCCTTGTGAAAATATGATATACCCAGCTGGCTGTTTATATAGGCTGCTTTAAGGATCAAATGAGATAATCCACAGGACAGGACTCCTATGGGTTGTCAGCCAGGTCTTTAGGTGTCGGTGAGCAAGATGCAACCACATGTTGATGTTTCCCTCTTTTTACCTCCCTTCCCCTTTCTCTAAAAATAAATAAAATCTTTTTTAAAACATTAATTGCCATCTTCATAAAGTTAAATACACTATACTATACAACCCAGCAATCCTGTTTCTTATACTCAAATATTCATGGAAGCTTTATTATAAAACCCAAAAGTAGAAGCAACCAAAGTGTCCATCTGATGGTGAATAGATAAATACATTGTAGTATCTGCATGCAGAGAATTCCACTCAGCAATAAAAAGGAATGAACTACTGACATACTCAACATGAATAAATCTCAAAAGCATTATGCTAAAAGAAGCCAGATAGAAAAGACTACATATTGCATGATTACATTTGTATGAAATTCTAGAAAAGGCAAATCTATAGGGAGGGAAATCAGAGCTATGGTCTCCAGGAGCCAGGGTAGGGGGGCCACAAAAGCACAAGAGAGAAGTTTTTAGGAGACTGTGGTGAAGGTTATGTGACTGTACGTTTGTCAAAACTCATTGAGTTATATACGTTTAAAAAGTAAATTATATTGCATATAAATTATGCCACCTTGGTTGGGTGGCTCAGCTTATCAGTTGGAACAGAATCCAGTATACGAGAAGGTTGTGGGTATCGTTCCTGGTCAGGGCACATACCTAGTTTATAGGTTCCATTCCCAGTCAGGGCGTGTATGGTACGCAGCTGATCTATGTTTCTCTCTCACATTGCTGTCTCTCTCTCTCTCTCCATTCTTCTCTCTCTAAAATCAATAAACATATTCTCAAATGAGGAGTTAAAATATTATGCCACAATAAAGTTGAATTTAAAAAAGAGATAACTGCCAAAGAGATTCTCTTCATTTTTAGTCTTATAACTAGCTAACCTAAATGATTTAACCCACCAACTAAAAGATTATAAATATAGTAACTAACGTTTGAAAGGCAAAGTACATTTGAAATGTTCAGAGTTAGAGACCCTGGACAAGCCTTCCTTCCTTTTTGGTCCCTATCATTTTGTTATTATGTGTAATAATAAAAGTAAGATTGGAGGACTTCCAGCCAAGATGGAGGCATAGATAGACATGCTTTGATTCCCCACACAACCAAAAGAAGGATCACAACTAATCTCTAAACAAAAATAACCAGAACTGTTATAAAATATGGATTTAAAGAAGATATATTCACCTAGATGGGTAGGAAGGGCAGAGATGGGGAGCAGGGGCAGAGAAGACATGGTATGGTGGCAGCGAGGTGGCAGAAAAGCAGCAGTGGCAAGGCAGCAGTGGTGGCTGGCAGAACAGGTGGTCCCACATTCATGTGCGGCAGATAAAATCCAGGAGGAATATCTGAGGAGTATTTCCAGCCCCAGACCAGACCTTGCAGCCCAGGGTTCCAGTGCCAGGAAGATAAAGCATCATACCTTCTGGCTGTGGGGGTTGGGGTGGGGAAAGACACTGTCAATCTCTCAGGAGAGTCCATTTAAAGGGCCCCCATGGTCATAGAATGTGTACACAAACCCGCCCATTCTGGGAACCACAACCAGGACAACAGCTAGAGGGGTGCCAGTTACACACAGGAAGTGGGTGAAGAGAGTAGAAAAGGGTCAAGTGCAAGTAAGCAGCATTGTTCCCTCTCTGACCTCTCTTGCGTATACAGTGCCACAAAGCAGTAAAACAGGTTGCCCCTTGCTAATACCTAAGGCTCCATCCCTTATAACATAACAGGTGCAAGAAGACAAGGAATCAAAGTAGCTCTACTTAGTACACAGAAACCAATACAGGGAGACTACCAAATTGAGGAGGCAAAGAAATATGGCCCAAATGAAAGAACAGATCAAAACTCCAGAAAAAGAAGTAAGCAAAATGGAGACAGACACCCTATCAGCTACAGAGTTCAAAACACTGTGATAAGGATGCTCGGAGAATTCATTGAATATAGCAAACCCATAAGGGAAGAAATGAAGGCAACACTAGTAAAATAAAGAAAAACCCACAGGGAACCAATAGTGAAGGGAGCCAGGGTCCAAATTAATGAATTGGAACATAAGAAGGAAATAAGCAGTTAACCAGTACAGAATGAAGAAACAAGAATTAAAACAAAAACAAAAACAAAAAAAACAAGGAGAGAATAACACTCTGAGACATTTCCAAAAGGGCCAACATCCGAATCATAGAGATCCCAGAAGGAGAAGCAGAAGAGCAAGAAGTTGAAAACTTATTTGAAAAAATAATGAAGGAAAACTTCCCTAATTTGGTAAAAGAAATAGACATACAAGTCTAGGAAGTACAGAGAGTCCCAAACAAGTTGGACTCAAAGAGGACCATACCAAAACACATCATAATTAAAATGCCAAAGGTCAAAGATACAGAGAGAATCTGAAAGCTGCAAAAGAAAGGCAAAGAATTACCTACAAAGGAGTGCCCATTAAACTATCAGCTGATTTCTCAAAAGAAGCTTTGCAACTAAGAAGGAACTGGCAAGAAGTATTTGAAGTAATGAAAAGCAAGGACCTTCAACCTAGATTTTCTATCCAGCAAAGCTACCGTTTAGTGCTTCCCAGACAAGGTAAAGCTAAAGGAGTTCATCATCACCAAGCCCTTATTGTATGAAATGTTGGAGGGACTTATTTTAAAAAGAAGAATGCCCTGGCTGGTGGCTCAGTGGAAAGGTGCTGGCCTGGGAACCCCAAAGTCGCTGGGTTGATTCCCAGTCATGGCACAGAACCAGATTGCAAGCCAGGTCTCCAGCCAGGTCTGTAGCTGGAGGCAGGTGAAAGGCAACCATACATTGATGTTTCTCTCCCTCTCTGCCTCTCTCCCTTCCCCTCTCTCTAAAAATAATAAATAAATAAATTTTTTAAAAGAAAAGGTGTAAGATCAAAACCATGAATGGTAAAATGACAACTCACAGATATCAACAACTGAATCTAAAACAAAAACAAACTAAGCAGACAACCAGAACAGGAACAGAATCATAGATATGGAGATCATTTGGAGGGTTATCAGCTGAGAGGGGGAAGGAGAATGGGGAAAAGGATGCAGGGAATAAAAAGCATAATTGGTAGGCACAAAATAGACAAGAGGATTAAAGATAGTACAGAAAACAGAGAAGGCAAAGAACTTATATGCATGATCTATGGGCATGAACTAAGGTGTTGGGGGGGTGGTAATTGCTGGAGAGCAGGGTAGTACTGGGAGGAGGGGGACAAAGTGAAAAAATTGGGACAATTGTTATAGCATGATTAATAAAATATACTTTTTTAAAAAAAAAAGGAAGATTGAAATATCAAGCAATTACTTTGTCTTTTCAAGGCTTTAAACTAATTAAAGAAAGTTATTCCCATGTCTGGATCTGTAACCCTGCCTCCCTAATCTATGAGATCTTCATTTTACTGACAAATCACTACAAAAACCTCCAGAGTCACCCAAATTAAGCAGAAAATTTTCTTCCATGTTCTACTCCCACTAGAAACCTCTTCTCATTTAATTGTTCACTAATTAATTCCACATTCCTTCACCATCTCTAAAGGAGCTCAAGCAACTTCATAAGTCAGGCAAGTGGAATAATGGTGTAAAAATTTAAAGCACAAGTGAGAACAATGTGGAGAACCTAAATAATAGCTACAAACTTTGCTCTAAGCTTCTAAGTGGCCCCCAAACTGGGGAAACATGTACTGATATACAACTCAAAATGTCTATGAGATCAAGAAAAATTAAATATTAAGGAGATGCAACCTTTCTGATACCAAAGCCAATATAATTCCCTTTGGATCCTTCCTAGGGGAAATTGTGCGACATAGCAAATATCTTAAACAGCACATAAGAAAAGCAATAGCAGTAAGTTTTCTGTGGTAACCTTAAAGCTACAGAAAAAGTCAAGAACATAAGGCCCTTCGAGAGACAGGAACATGGTGGCTGGGGGAAAAGGTGCAGGGAAGAGTTACCATTGTATATATATATATATATCTTTTGGCAGCTTTTGAGCAGTGTACAACCCACACACATTACCAAACAGTGGTTAGTGTACAGACTGGGGAAACAAGCTACCTGCTTCAATTTCTAGCTACACAAATTACTAGCTTTACAATGTTGGGCAAGCTCTGTGCCTTACATTGGAAGTGGAGATTAGAGACTACTTACCTCATGAGATTTAATACATATAAAAAGTATTAGCTAGTATCAATGACAATGCTAAAGAGCAGTTTTGTAAAGGTTATCCTGTGATGGGGCAGAAACAGTTCTGCCCCATGTATAAAGCTTAAAAAATAATTAGATTTTAGTCAAGAATATAAATTTAGAGTATCTAGTAGACATGAAAATCGGTTGTCATGCTGGTGATATTTATGCAGCTAACGGACCTAATTTGCTTGTTTGTATGTGTTTTAAAAGACAATGTACTAGTAAGCATTGTCAAAATAAAGATCTACATAAATTAAAAGACAACCCACATTTATGGATCAGAAAGCTTAAGTTGTTGTCAATACTCCCCAAATTGATACACAAATTCAATGCAGTCCCTATCAAAAGTTTAGCTTCTTCAGTGGTCAGGGGGAAAGGGGTTGGGGGGAGGGGGGAGGCAGAGGCAAAGAAGGGGAGCAGCTTAGACAAGAACCTAGTATAAAGGAACCATGGATATGGACAACAGGTGGGATTGACTTTGGGGGGAAAGGGTGGGTGGGGAGGGGGACAGAGGGGAGTAAAAAAGGGATGGATGTAATACAACAACAATAAAATTAAAAAAAAAAAAAAGTTTAGCTTCTTCTACTGAAGAAATTAACAAACTGATCCTAAAGTTCGTATAGAAATGCAAAGAACCAGAAGAATCAAAACAACTTTGGGGGGACAAAAACAAAATTTTTTTAAAAAATGAAGGATTCATGCTTCCCAATTCCAAACTTACTATAAAGTTGCAGAAATCAAGATATTGTGGGACTAGCATTACAGCATTATATCTATTCCATAATGGAATAGAATTGAGTCCAGAATAGAACTGTTGCATTTATAGTCAAGTAATTTTCAGCAAAGGTGCCAAAACAATTCAATGGGCAAACAATAATCTTTTCAACAAATGGCATTAAGGAAAGTCAATATTCACATGTAAAAGCAGGAAGCTAAAGCTCTACTTCACACGATACACAAAAATCAACTCAAAATGGATTATAGATTTAAATTTGAAAGCTGAAACTATAAAACACAAAGAGAAATCTTCAAGACCTTTGGTTAGGCAATGTTTTCTTAGACCTGACACTAAAATCACAAGCAACAAAAGAAAAGTAAATAAATTGGACGATGCAAAAATTTAAAACTTTGGTGCTTAAAAAAAAATACTATCAAGAAAGGAAAAAGTCAACCCACAGAATGGGAGGATATATTTGCAAATCATATACATAAGCATGTATATCTGATAAGGGATTTATATCCAGACTAGGTAAAGAACTCTTACAACCCAATAATAAAAAACAACCCAATTAAAAACTGAGTAAAGAGTGTGAATAGACATTTCTCCAAAGAAGATATTCAAATGACCAATAAATAAGCACATGAAAAGATGTCCAACACCACCTGTCATTAGGGAAATGCAAATCAAAACCACAATAAGTGGTTTTCATTACTTCAAATACTTCTTGCCAGTTCCTTCTTAGTTGCAAAGCTTCTTTTGAGAAATCAGCTGATAGTTTTATGGGCACTCCTTTGTAGGTAATTCTTTGCCTTTCTTTTGCAGCTTTCAGGTTCTCTCTGTATCTTTGACCTTTGGCATTTCAATTATGATGTGTTTTGGTATGGTCCTCTTTGAGTCCAACTTGTTTGGGACTCTCTGTACTTCCTAGACTTGTATGTCTATTTCCTTCATTATTTTTTCAAATAAGTTTTCAACTTCTTGCTTTTCCTCTTCTCCTGGCATCTCTATGATTTGGATGTTGGCCATTAGTATGGCTATTATAAAAAAAATACATGAAATTGGAACCCTCATAATAGCAGGAATGCAAAATGATGAACACTTTGAAAACCACCCTGACAGTTCTTGAAATGTTAAACATAGAGTAACCAATGATCTAGCAATTCCACTCTTGGTATGTATACATCAGGAGGAAAAAAAGTAAATATCAATGGAAAAATTGCAGTATTATTCATAACAGCTAAAAAGCAGACACTACTCAAATGCCCATTAACAGGTTTATCCATGAAATCAAAAACCAAAATACAGTATATCTGTACAATGTAATGAAATGTTATTTGTCAATAAAAAGGAATGAAATATGGATACATGCTACAAAATGGAGTATGAAAGCATTAGGTTAAGTGAAAAAAGCCAATCACAAAAGACCATATATAGGCAAACTCCACAGACAGATCTTGAGATAGAAAGTTGATTAGTCGTTGCTGAGAGCAGAAGGAAAGGAAAGAATGAGGACTGACTGCCAATGGGTATCGGCTTCTTTCGGGGTGATGAAATATTAAATTTAGATTGTCCCAGAGTCTATTTGCACAACTTTGTGAACATACTAAAGACTCTTTAAGTGTACACTTCAAATAGATTAATTTTATTATATATTAATTATATCTTAATAAATAATTTTAAGGCAATTTAACTAGGCACCAGGCCCCTGAAATTTATGAAGTTTAGGACTCCAACTCTCAACTGGAGAATGAACTTCTTTCATCCTCCAAAGATAGTATTTCTTGAAACTAAGCTTCTGATTAGAATTGGACAAGGTTGTGATCACTGAGAACAATTACAGACACAAATTTTGTGTTAGCAATTAAGGGTAAATTTTTAAGTCATTAGTTAACTAGTTAGTTCCTGTAGCTGGCCAGATGTGGTATATCAGTTTCATGAATTGTCCATGGGAACTGTTTGTATCTTAGTCCAGAAAGTTGCCCTCTGCTTTGGAATATATTTCCAGGTCAGTTGCTCCCATAATCAATTAGTGTGTGTGCTCAAGGGAATGCAAACTGGTTTCAGCATTATTTTAAACAAAACACAATTAGGAAGGTAAGGATCATGCCAAAACATTACATAATGCATTCCAAAGCCAATTAAAAATGAGTTTTGGACCAACCATGCTGAATATACCATATACACATTTAGCATAAGTTTAAAAGGTTAATGGTTATGCATACTCATGTAGAATAGAAATTATCCTTTTTAACATAATCTTTCTGTTAGGATTCAGAAATTCTGATAGTTCAAATTTCATGGGAAAAAAATTAACAAATTAAAGTCTCAAACATTTCTCTCACTACAATATGTGTGTGTATCCACCACCTTCAAAGCCTTAAAACCCAGAATGTTCAAACACCTCTCTATTCAAAGTTGGTCCACTGCCTGGGCATCACCTGAGAGAACCGCCCCTAAAGTTTGCATTTCATTCCCAAGCAATCTGTGTGCACATTAAATATTCAGAGGCCTTGGTCTCATACCCAACAGAAGCCAGTACAGAGCAGCTCAGGAAAACTGGGCAGTGGGTCACTATCAGTAATGTGGATTAAGACAACATGATTCTACTAGGTACGTCAATAAAGCAACTGGATGGGGGTTGTGTGATTCACTCAGACAAAGAATATGAAATGAAGATGATGAATAAAAAAGGATAATATAAGCTATGTCAGAGAATATTTGGATTTTGACTATTTGTATATAATGAATAATTATACTTGGAACTCTGAAGTCAAGACAATTTGTCTAGTTTAGAGTAGGATGTTTTTATTTATATTTCTGAAACCCAAACAACTCAGTTTTAATATGACTCTTTTGTAATGTATTTTCATTAGTACACTGGTTCTCTTTTGCATTTACTTGATAAATATCTCATACCTTCCCAACTGGTGGTATTGGTCAATTTTCTTTAAAACCAAGTTGAACATAGATTTAGCAAAAAAAAAAAAAAGAGTCCTAGTGAAAACATAAAATGTCTGGTTGTAAAACAGTTCACATGCCAACAATGCAAGTATCCCATTAAGAATATAGTACTGCACAGCCTATGGTTACAATTACTTCCTCCTGGTAGAGACTTCTGAACAATAAGCTTTAAAGTTATTTGAAATTATTTTCTGTTAGAAAGATGTAGATTTTAAGTTTTCATCTTTTTCTAGTTACCAGACATCCATAAGAGTTTCGTTTTTTTTTTTGGGGGGGGGGGTCGGTCTGGCTATGGGTTGATAAACGATAAAGATATTACAAGATAATATAAAAAGTTAGAGAACAGAATTTTATACCTAAGCGTTGCTTATTCATGTGCTCGAATAAGACTACTGTTCATGAATCAGTATCTATAATTAATTCATGTTCTCCGACATGATTCTTTGGAAAATAATGCTAGTCTTTAGTTCAATTATTAAGCATGTAACAATCCCTATAGTTTAAGTTTGGGGCAGAATTTTATTTTTTCCCTCCGAGTTCACATCAGATGGGTAATGTGCCAAAAGCATAACAAGGTTTGAGGGAGGCACATGTCACACAAGAGCGTGAATACTCAACCATGACACTTAGGAACTACAAAAGGACCCAAGGGGCAACATGTTAATATGTACTTATTTGTGATAGTCCAACCTATTTTTTAATCAGCCTATTTAGTTGAAAGTATTATAAGCACACTCAACTCTCCTGGGAAAAAAACTAAACTAAAACAAAAAAATGTGTAAGAGTAGATTGTAGCAACCTCAAAATGTTCCTAATTGATTCAATGGTGTAAAAGCTCTAACCTTTCTGTTTCTGTAAATAAACATGTAAAACAGAAAAAAAAAAAAAAAAAAAAGCCTGTGGCGAGGGATTTTACTTAAACATCCTGGGGGTGGAAAAGAGAGAACCTTGTTCTAGTTGTCCCCACCTCTTAGCTTTGGCCTTTTGGCTCCAGCACCACACCCTCCAGAAGTCCCACACTTAGGCTTCCAGCAGCAGGTGGTTAAGGGTCACTGATGGCAGTAGGGATCCTAGGTGAAAGACAAAAATCTTACTCTTCCAGGGCCACCTATAGGTATGGAAAGGAGCAATACAGCCCTGGAGGCACAATGTTAGGTTTTCCCTTTCCCTAGCTAGGTACTATTCAAATACTGCCCTTTAAGTTCCTTAAAGAACTTCAACTCTCCTAAGCCTACAGGATTGAATAAGTGGAAACCCTTTCATTGTACCTTTGCCCCCCACATTCCCATTTCCTGAAAAGGTGGTCTAGAATGCAAGTAACCAGGAGGTCTTCTTCCCAAGCAAGTCAGTGCTATGGTGGGGTTGGAGGAAAGGGAAGAAAGAATTGAGAGGGTCTTTTGGAGGATGATATTTAAAATGTGGATTCTTGGGTTCTGCCCAAAATTCAGGGGATCTGAGCTTAGGACCAAATTATTTGCATTTTAGAAAGTGTCCCAAGCAATTTTGATGTAGGAGATCCAGGCCTACACTTGAGGAACCAGTGATAAAATTGGTTTAAGAATAGGAATATTACCTTTGTAAATAAATCACTTACCCTTAAGCATCTATTTCACGTTTTTAACTGATGTCAACTTCCTGTTTGGCATCCACTTAGCATTTACTGAGCAACTATCATTTGCAAAGAATTGTACTACCTGCTGCTTTCCTGGTAGAACGGATGGGGAGAGGAGAAGGGTGTGATCACATTAGAGAGCTATTTCTCAACTTCCTAAAAAAATGACAGATTCACCCTTCCATGATTTGTGAAAGAGATCAAGCTAAACATGTATGTTACCCAACCACAGTTACTATAATTTACTAACCATTTTTAGGGCACCAGTGAACCAAAGAGGTAATGGCTTTGTTAGTGGGAAGGTCAGTTTCATAAATTAACTTGCCACGGCTTAAATTCTACCCTTTTCACTTATCTGAGATCTCTGTGATTTAACTTCTCTGTGCTCCAGCTTCCCCCTTTGTAAAAATAAGGGTACAACACCTACTTCAGTGAGTTTTCATGAGAATTAAACACTTAAATATCTCATTGATGCAGAGGATTCCAAGGAGCTAAATAAAATACTTAAAATTCACTTTATTTTTCTGTCAAAGCCACAAAACCGTTGTGTGAACCGTAAGAAATGCTTCCAGGAGCTGATTTGGAATTCCGTGTGGAAAAAAAATGTAATGAAACTATATTCAGTTCAAGCAGTTCAGATGAATTATTATAACTAGAGCGATCTGCGGGTTTTGTTGTTTGTTTTCTAAGGTTCCCTAACCCTTGACATCTTTGGGAGTCCGTCCTGCTTGATGCCACCCACCCTCCGCCCCAAAGACTTCATCCCAATCCCTGGCTCCGGGAAGGCTGGGGCGGGGGGTCTCAGGCGCGCGGTGCCAGGCAGGTGCCCCACGAGGTTCGGACTGCAGGAGCGGGACCGCGGGACCTGGTGCCCAGCCTCAGAGACCCAGAGGCTGAGAGGTTACCGGGGTTCCCCAGGCGCAGTGCTGCCGCCCGGCGGGTCAGAGAGTCGGACGGCGGGCGCCGGGAGCGTGCGTGGCCACGTGACGGCGGCTATAAGACCGATCCGACCGGACGCTCTGCTCCCGCCGCGCCTACTCGCCGGCTGCGCTCCCTGCCGGCGCCGGGCTTCTCCCAACCCACAGCCTGCGGCTGCGGCGGCCACCGCCCAGCAGCACTATGGCAGGTACGCGCCGCGCCGCCCACCGCCCTGCGGGCCCAGCCCCGCTGCCCCCGGCCCCTCGGCTCCCCGTCCCGCGCGGCCTCTCGCAGCCCCGCCGCCTCAGCGCTCGGCCCCGAGGGGTTCCCGGCCCGAGGACCGCCGCGAAGTTGCCGGCTGCCTGCAGCCGGGCGTGGCGTTCCTGCGTCAGCGTCCCGCCACCCCGGGGACGCGGCGGTGGGCAGCGGGACAGAGCCTGGGCCTCCGCCGGGCCGGGCTCCCTCTTCCGTCTCCTTGTCCTTCCTCCTGCTCTCTCCGTGAAGGCCGGGGGCGGGCGGAGCAGCTGCGTGGGGCCGAGAGGGGGTGGGGAGCCGGTGCGCCGAGGGCTCCAGTCGCGAGCAGGGGTGCGGCGGCATCGAGGAGCCCCCGCCGCCCGAGGGCTGGAACTCCGAGCGGCCGCTGGGCTCCTCGGCCGCCGGCCCGGGCGCTGCGGTCATGCCGATCCTATTTTTAGGCCTTTGGGGCGGGTTTCGGGAGCCGGAGCCGAGCTGTGGGAGGGCGCCGGCCCACTTGTTGCAAGGTGTCCGGGCTGCTGGGTGGAGCTGCCCTGGACCGAGGCTCCCGGGTAACAGGTCCGTCCCGTGATGCCGCGGCTGATAGCGGGGGATATTACTTACAGCAACGGAGCTGCAAAACAACTGCAGATGAGACCGATCCGTGGGGAGGTTGAAGTCTTGCCCAAGTGTCTGCTCTTTCCTGTTCCCTGTCCTGTTTGTTAGGTCTGGGGTTGCAGGCCCCATGCTCCGAAGCATTTGTTCTACCCTGTATTTTGTCTTGGAAATCATCCGTACCCTTGCCTGAAATCCTTGATACCCTCTTAAACTTTTCTTCGGATCCCCTGGAAGCTGGACCGCTTTTGAGTGAAACATCATCATTCATGATGGGGCAGCCTGGAATGTTGCCTTCTTTTGAGGGGTTGAAGGAACAAGTACCAAGGGTGATGGGCATGTCAAGAGACAGGTGTTAAGTTGTCAGCTTTCCGGGAGGGGGACTGGCTGGGAAGGCTGTGGCCCTCAGGCGGCGGGGAACATCAGTCTTTCTACAACTTATAGTGGGAAGCTGGCCCTGGGACAGCGGCTGGAGGATGCGGGATGTGCCGGCCCAACTGGCCACCTACATGTCCCTCTCACTCCTCAACATAATTTCCACTGCGTCCTGCCTCCACGTTGCAAAATGGGCAAAGGGAGAATCAGGAAACCTAAGACAGTGACTTTGTGACAAAGTGTTCCAACTCCCTGTTTGGGCAACAGTGCCCCCATGTGACCCCTGCCAGAGCTTGATCCCAGGTATCCTGTACCCTTGGATGCCCACCAAACTGCAAACGTTGAAATCCCCTCAGAAACCGAGTATGCCCCCAATCCTCCCAGGGAAGGCCTGGGGAAACCCCAGTGGCTGGACTAGTGGTCTTGGCACATAGAGTTTGTTTTAGTAGGAAGAATAATCCTTTGTCTTTGATCCAAGCAGTTATTGGAAACGTTTGTGTGTGTGTGTGTGTGTGTAAAGGAAACAATGAGACTGAATATGTTGAGGGGAGGGGTTAAGGTGCAGGGCAGGGGTACCCCTTGCTTCTCCAAGGAAAATAAGGCACAGACATGTATGTTAAATTGTGAGGCGATTCCTAAGTCCATTTAACAGCGATCGGCCACTTTTTATATAGAAGCATTTAGGAGAAAAGGCTACAAATGAGGGTACATTTGAGCAGACCCTCAAAGTGACTCTTGAGGGATAGTGGAGTGGCCATGGGACCAGGTTGAGGAAACAGTATGAAAAGCTCAAGGCTTGGCTGGAATGTAAGCACCCAAATGAGGAATATGGCCTCTGCTTTTAAAAACTGTCAATTTAAACACTGTGCTGGATTTGTGCTTGGTTGAAAATATTGTCCATGGTTACTTAAAGAGACAGAAATTGTACCTCTCCATCGATTCATTACCATCTGTTAATTGCCCCCCAAGTTTAACCTCTTCAGTGTTAAGCTAGTCAGAGTTTAACTTGTCTGGGTTTTAAATCAGGGCCAATGGGGAGAGAAACTGATTCTTGCCAAATCATTAGCTGCAGGGCATCCTGTAGTAGCTTTTTTGAGTTAGGACATTGTAATGAGTGTGTGTTTTTTTTTTTCCTTTGTATTAAGATCAGGCCTTTGTGACACTGACCACAAATGATTCCTATGCCAAAGGAGCCCTGGTCCTGGGCTCATCTCTGAAACAGCACCAGACCACCAGGAGGCTGGCCGTGCTCACCACCCCACAGGTCTCAGACTCCATGAGGTGAGGACTTCCCTGCCTGACTGTGGCGGTGCTCTGACAGCCCACTCCCATTTCTGGCATCAGTGGACCCTGAGGCCATACCCTTTTCGGGGTTTGAGCATCTGGGAGAAAGATGACAATTGCTGAGTGAAGAATTCCAGGGTCTGAAACCTCTGTCTAGCTGGAAGGGAGTCTTCCCAAGCCCCCTCCTATGATGTGGTAGTTTATCCCATGCTCTCACTGATTCTGGAGAGCAGAACAACCCTCCCTTAACAGATGCTGTAGGTGCTCTGGGTGCAATATTCCCTTTATGTAGTCACATTTCACTTGCACTCCTTTCCCAAAATGCAGGAGAGGCTACTTGGTTTCCTGTCTCAAACCAGGGAAACCTCAGGCGACTTCGAAAGCAAATAGCAGTTTTTTCCACTGCTAGTTGGCATATGTAACCTAAATATCTTTATTTATAAATTCATAGATCAGTGTATTTGCCAAAGGACTTTCTGAATTTGGGCTTGTGCTCGGAGAACGCCCAAAGGAGCACGAGCTGGTTGTTGATTGGGTTAGGTCACTGTGATTTGTTGGAATTAAAATTTGAAGTATCTGAATGAACTACATAGTTCCTAATACTAACTGAAAATATCTGGGCACATTAATAGCTCTGTATTGTGCTTAGATTTGCATTCTTCTGTCCCTCTTAGAAATTGAAAATGCTTTTTTGTAACTTCAAAATAATATAAGCACATGCCAAGAACCTCTGAAAAAAATATATATCTATATCTACATGCATACATATATGTACACAAACAGCCTTATTTCTAGCAGGTAATTTTTAAAATGCCAGAAAGTTAATCTAATGTGTATGTCATAAGTTATAGTCTGTTTAGTAAGGCTGTGTATAAGAAGACAGATGTATTCTGAACACAGATAATACAATGCCAGTAATGCCAGTTTTGTTCTGCATGTTTAATATTATAAACTCTCAATGACAATCTGCCCTTATCATATATTTTAACTTGTGCTGAGTTTACTGTCTTAGCTAAGTATATGACCCCCTGTCTTAACCCACCTCAATATTGCTTTCTAAAATAAATCTTTAGTTAATTTGGGGCATGGAGAACAGTTGTACTTCACAAACTGAAGCGAGTCTCTGTATGCCAGTGGTGCTAAACACATATTAAATGCTGGTTATATTCTATTTTAAAAAATGGCAACCAAATAACTGAGCCCTTTCACTCCTTTTGGGACACACAGATTCAAGCAATTCACTGTCAGCTTGTTTAGCAAAAAATGATTAGTTGCAGTCTTCATTGCAGACATTATATGTATTTTACTTAGCATCATTTGTAAAAATATGTTTTAGTCAAAATCAGTTCTAAAAAGATAACATTGTTAAATACAAAGGCTGTAGCAGATATACTCTTTCTTACCACATATAAGTCACACTTTTACAGGCTGTTTCCACAATTTGCCTGGTATTCAGTAGTACAATAAAAAGTAGGATTCTATTATTATTTTACTGAAGTAAACTTATATGCAAATTAACATAATTTGTCCTGACGTAAATTAGGACATATTTAAAAGATTATACTATGCCAAACAACATATTGCTCTACTAATGCATGGATAGTCTAATAAAAATTCAATCTTTCATTAGATGCCACTTGTTTTAGAAAGATGCTAAACTCTGTTTTTTAATTTTATTTTAACAGAAAAGTTTTAGAGACAGTCTTTGATGAAGTCATCATGGTAGATGTTTTGGACAGTGGTGATTCTGCTCATCTAACCTTAATGAAGAGGCCTGAGTTGGGTGTTACATTAACTAAACTCCATTGCTGGTCACTTACACAGTATTCAAAATGTGTGTTCATGGATGCAGATACTCTGGTAAGTGTGACGATGGCTAAAAAGTGTGTGTGTGTACACACACATATAAAAGGTGTATATGGTAAAAAAAAAAAAAAGATGTATATGGTAACAGATGAGTTAAGCATTTGAGGACTGCTGTTAAGACTTGACATTAAAGTTCAGATTTTAAAAAGGTGTCATATAATGAAGGAGAGTAGGCCCTGGCTGCTTTATAGTTGTCATTTAAATCATTAAGACCTGCAGCAGATTGTATTTTTTGTGTTGGATAACTTGAGGAGAGCTTAGGAAGGGTATTCTGCAGCTAAACATTTCTGTAATGCTTTCCCTCCACCCTTTTTGGATCAGGTCCTAGCAAATATTGATAATCTTTTTGAGAGAGAAGAATTATCGGCGGCACCAGACCCAGGGTGGCCTGACTGCTTCAATTCTGGAGTCTTTGTTTATCAGCCTTCAATGGTAACATACAATCAGCTGTTGCACATGGCTTCTGAACAAGGTAGTTTTGATGGTACGTATCTATTATCTTATATCTGATAAGCTGTCAGTAACTTGTGGGTGCTCTTCTCAGGGATATAGTTACAATGGTTCCACATGCCTAGAATATAGCATTACATGAGATGTTGCAAGCACTTTATGTTGTGCACTTTTGGAAATACTCTTGTGTATTTGTGTGTGCACTTGCATCTTCTACAGGTACATAAAAGTAACCTAACATAGGAGAGGTAGTTTGCAGACTTGTCTTTAATTGGCTTTCTTGTGTCTAAATTAATATATGATAGATGAGTTATGATTATTCAAGAATTCAAAAGACTATGAGACAAAATAAAAAACTTTAAGAAGTATTTTTTTGGTTTTTTTTGAAGATTTTATTTCATTATTTTTAGAAAGAGGGGAAGGGAGAGAGGCAGAGATGGAGAGAGACATCAATGTATGGTTGTGTTTCACCTGCCTCCAGCCACAGACCTGGCTGGAGACCTGGTTTGCAACCTGGTTATGTGCCCTGGCTGGGGAATTGAACCTGTGACCTTTGGGTTCGCAGGCCGGCGCCTTATCCACTGTGCTACCAGCCAGGGCTTAAGAAGTATTTTTAAACCTGAGTAAACTTACATGTAAGACCTAACAGGACCAAGCATTGTCTCCATGGAAATTAGAGAATTAAACCTAATAATTTGACTCTGTTCTCTTGGAAGACATTAAAAAGGAAGAAAATTTATGTGAATAATCTTTGTCTCCATATTCTTATTCTCTATGGCGTCCCATTAGACCAAGTGGTATCTGCAAGGCTGAAGAGTGGATTGTTGGCAAAGTCAGCATCCATTTTCCATAATGTATAAGTGTATCTAAAACGATATGTATATGTGAACAGGTTCTGACTACTTGTGATTTAGGACCTCATAGCCTTTGGAGAATTTTGATCAAATGAATAGTAGGTATGCTTTCATTTTAGGACAGTCTCTGAAATAAAGAATAAGCTATTTTTTTTTAACAACAAAAGCATACACAAGAATAAAGCAGTAAAATGTAAAAGTAGTTTTTTAAAAGTTAACGTTGATGAACCTTTTGAATAAAGGAAAGACCCAGTGTATCTAGGAAGAAGATGTTCTGAGAAGAAGCCCTATTCAGCAGTAACTCACTGTCAGATACTTGACATGGTGGCAAAAGCCCTGGCCAGGAATGTGGGACTGGGACAGAGCACTGACCTCTGGCAGCAGACTAGGCTCCCCACCTCCAAAAGCGGACTTGAGGTTTTCAATGAGTAGATCATTTGAAACTAATAGAAACAGCTTTCCTCAGTGGACATAAGGTTCAGGCCTGGGTGCAGATAGGAGGATTTAATGCCATTAACTTATTATAAATTTAAAAATCAAAATCTGAAATTTAAAGTTAATTAAAAAATGAAATCTAAAAGTTAAAATTAAAAGATTGGAAGTTTAAACATTTTAAGTTATACTTAACACAGAAATTGGGTTTTTTGTTATTTTTGTTCACTGAAATTGAATTCTGTTTAGTCATTTGAGGATTTGGAATATGCAGCTGTTTGAAATATTATTGAAAAGAATAAGGAGGTTTAAGTATCAGTCTTGTTTCACTATTTGGCTAGTTTATATTCTGTGCCAGTAGGTCTCCATCTGGGGTGATTTGGCCCCCAGAGGATGTTGGCCACGTCTGGAGACATTTCTGGTTGTCACAGCTGAGTGGGGAAGATGCTAATGGCATCTAGTGAGTAGAGGTTAGAGATGCTGCTGAATATTCCACACCACAGGACAGCCTGCAGAGCAAAGAGTTACCTGGCCTAAAATGTCAGGGATGCTGAGGTTGAGAAACTGCTGTATGCCAGGATACTGCATGCTCCAACAAATCAATGGGCAGAAATATCTAGGCCATAATAAGTGGCAGCATCTGCCATTAATCAGTCTTAAGTAAGAAGTAATGTGTTGAGTGTTCACTGTGGTCAGGGCCAAATGTAACTTCTTCACTTGACTGATGTATTTTGTAACTCATACTATTTTCCTTTCATATAAAGAATGAAAGCTATATTAGTATTTGAATTCAAAACATGTATTCCTTATTTCTGCTGCTTATATTAAAACAGGAAAATGAGAGTATTTTTAGAAGTCCACTGTTTATCTCAACTTTCCTGTAAGAGTGTAGCTTTCTTCACCTCCTCTCATTGAATTTGAAGGAAGTAGTGTAATACTGCCAGAATTAGTGTAAATTTCAATTTTAGTAAGCAAGTCACATTCTGAAGTGGACCCAGTGGCCTAAAATCCACTTGATTGTAAGAGCATAAAGAGAATTCAGTTTCTGATTTAAAAGAATATTAGATTTTGTTGTTGATAGATAAGCATTTGGATACCAAACAATAGTATGTCATGGTTACAGTTTTAGAATATAAAATTAATTGATTGGTAGGGACCAACCTGGGTTATCTACCTTGTTCTAAAATCAAGAGATACTAGAGGAGTTGATAAATTTGTTATTAAGAAGCAGGGATGTGTAAAAAATGTTCAACAGGAAAGCACTTTTCTGCTTTTGCAGCCAGAATCTCAGCCCACTAAGAGATTTTTCTCTGTGCCTGCTAGCATACTTCATTATTCAACAGTGGGGTTTCCAGTAGCTCGCCTTTCTGTAAAGTGTTCCATATAGCTGTTTGATAGTAAAAGTTTGAATTTTCTCTGTTAATAGAATGCTTAAAAGATAGAGTTGAAAACAAATCTGCAGTTAGGATCTTAAAATTATTCTCAATATATTTAAGTTCAGTAGAAGAATAAAGGAGCCCTTAAATGAAAGGTTGTTTTCATTTGATGTCTTAATAAGCTTTACTCATCAAAGAAAATTATACTGTGGGAGTCTACTCTTCTCTGGAGGGGTTTACGCTAGTCCCCCATTATCCACTGTTTTGCTTTTGTTTTAGTTATCTGTATGCAACCACAGTCTGAAAATATTAAATATGGAAAATTCCAGAAATAAACAATCTATAAGTTGTAATTTGCACACCATTCTGAGTAGCGTGATGAAATCTCATGCTGTCCTGCATGTTTGTCTGGCATCTCCACATTGTCTATACCGCCCACCTGTTAGTCACTTAGGAGCTGTCTTGGTTATTAGATAGCCCCAGTATCATTGTGCTTGTGTTTTAGTAACCCTTATTTTACTTAAAAGTGGCCTCAAAGCACAAGAAGATGATGCTGGCAATTCACATATGCCAAAGAGAAGCCATCAAGTGTATATGTATATATGTGTGTATGTATGCATAGGAGAAAAACAGAATATATAGGATTTTGTACTATTCATAGTTTCGGGCATCCAGTGGGGGTCTTAGAATGTATCCCCTGTGGATAAGGGGGAATGCTGTTCTATCTTATTAAATCTATGCCTGTGTGACATAAAGACTTACTAGACTTACACTTAATATTAATAAAATATTTCTTTATAAACTACATCCTTTTTAATGGCAGTAACTGCTGTGCCCCTGATTTTCCATACAGTGCCCAGTTTTGTTTAGGTGTTAGCCATTGTTGAGACAAACATTTTTAGATGTTTCCTTTCATTGTACCACACATAACCCTAATACACACAGGCATCTGCCTGCCCTCCCCATTCCCCAGTTTTACTCAACAGGGGGCTTAAGTCCCAGCATTTTTAGGCTGGTATTAAAACTGGTTTGCAGATGACTATATCTCAGCCTGATTATCTTAGAGTCCTGCTTAATTTCTTGCATACATTCAACAAACACTGATGGGGCCTCGTGTCCACTGACAAACCACACAGGCTGCTGATGGCTGAGCATTTGCAGCTGCTTTCATAGCCCTTCCAATGGGAAAGAATGTGGCTGTCATACTTCTAATAACTGGTCCTCAGTCACACTGTTCCCTGCCACCACCACCTCTGGCCAAGAGAATAATCCTAATATGACAAATCATGCTAGGTACCTTTACTCCTTTCTTCCCAAATATATAGAGTATTATAAGTTAGAGCTAGTGACTACATACCTGATTCATGGCTGGCTGGCATCTAATTTTCTGTAGTGAAATGTCTTAAGTTCCTATACTGTTACTTGTAATTGCAAACTATCTTGGCACTTATTTCATAACTGAAATTACACATTTCCTGAAAGTTGAACAATAGCTATTATGAAATAGATATAAACTAACACTTCATAAAATAGGACAAGATAATGTTAACTTCGAGACTTGCTAGGAGTGAAAGGGAGAGAGAGAAGTCGTAATCTCATAGATAATAATCAGAAATTTTGTCACCACACACTTAGGTACAATGAAATTGATTCACTTGATGCTTAATTTGGAGAAATCAATGTGAATACAAGTTGAGGTTTATTTTCTTCTCCCTTGTGACTGTAAAGCATTGGGTTGGCCAAAAAATTTGTTTAGTTTTTTCCATATGATTGCACTGGTTAGGGTCCTCATACAGTTGAAGACAGGGGTTTAGTGTTTGAAAATTACTATCTGTTTAATTTTCATGTGTTAGTTTCAAAAGTCTAAGTTAAGATCAATTCATATTTCCTTATTTGATGTTTTCTTTTAAAAAAATAAAAACTATCTTGGGTCCCTCGCTGATGTGGCTCAGTGGACAGGCGCTGGCCTACAAATCCAAGAGTCTCTGGTTTGATTCCCAGTCAGGGCACATAACCAGGTTGCAAGCCAGGTCTCCAGCCAGGTCCCCAGCTGGAGGCAGGTGAAAGACAACCATATATCGATGTTTTTTTCTTTCTTTCTTTCTCCCTCCCTGCCCTTCTCTCTAAAAATATGAATAAAATCTTTTTTTAAAAAATCTTGGGATTCATTTTTATTACTGTAATCTAAATACTCTAAATGTTTTATTTGAGTAATATAGTTTTCATGTATGGTTGCATTTTCAAAAATTATAGGGGATAATAAATTGGTGATAGAGTATTAGATACTGTTTTACTTAAAGAGAATCCAGGCTCTGCATGTTTCATAATTAATTCTAGTGGTCACTGAGTCTCATAAACTGTGATACTATTTTTCTGTGCTTGGAGCTGTAGTAAACCAGGAGAGAACAATAAGGTTTTAAACTAATTTTTAAGAGAAACTTTGATACTTAGTTCTATTAAGTGACCCCAGTGCCACTTTCCCTAATTTTTGTACTTAGTTAGTTAGGCTTCATGCTGGTCCTACCCAAAAAAAAGGAAGTGAAAGAAAGATGTATTTCCAGATCCTATATGTCCAAATCAAATTAGCTCAGAAATTCAGGTCCACCTCACTTAATTTCCTGAATTGATAGGTTCTACCTTGGCAGCTCACCTGGGGGTAGGCTTGTCTCAGCTTCCCAAACACTAGGCTGCCTGTGGCCCTTAGGGTAGCTCATCAATTACTTTGAAAGTTCTCTGTTTTCTTTCTTTCTTTTTTTTTTTTTTTTAATTTTGACTATTTTAAGGCTTCTTTATTTTATTTTTTTTAAGATTCTATTCCATTATTTTTAGAAAGAGGATACGGGAGAGAGACATCAATGTATGGTTGCCTTTCACCTGCCTCCAGCCACAGACCTGACTGGAGACCTGGTTTGCAACCTGGTTATGTGCCCTGGCTGGGGAATCGAACCTTCGACCTTTGGGTTCACAGGCCGGCACCTTATCCACTGTGCTACCAGCCAGGTTTTTTGTTGTTTTTTTTTAAATTTTATTGTTGTTGTATTACATCCATCCCCTTTTTGCTCCCCTCTGTCCCCCTCCCCATGTTTTCTTGAATTTGTCATTCAATTGATAGGTTGACTAATATGCTTCTGGAATAGGTAAAGATGAAAAGCAAAAGATATGGCATAATAGTGAAATAAATGAGCACACACAAGTTTTTTTCCTAAGAGCTATTTTTATCTCACTGTACCCATGAGTATTTTTTTTAACTTTGCCATATGTTTGTCTCTTGCTTTCTACCCAACAGAGATCGTGAACCTAGTGAGAAATAGAGGAGAAAGGGACTAAAGTGTTACATGTGTACAGGCCCTTAGGCTCATCATTTTACTTATTTTTTCGACAGGCCTTTGAGGTAGTCATTCATTCGTTCAGCCATTAATGTATTCATTTAACAAATATTTATTGAGGGCCTGCTGTGTAGCTAGTACTTGGAAACCTGCCATTTTTCATGTTTAGCACAGCAGCCTGCCCAGTGCCCTGGAGCTGGTGGTAGAACCAGAGACTTTCTCAGCTGTATGGCTGGGTTGTATGTGTAGTTTTTTCCTTTCTCCCCATTATGCCATATTGCAACATTCATGAAAATATATCCTGGGAATGATACAGAACGGAGGAAGATCTCTTTCTACACTGCTCTTTTTAAAGGTTAATTACTTAAAATTCATTTCTCTTAGAGAGCAGCTGATATATTCTAGATTTTGCAGATGAAGAAACTGAAGCTGAACTCTTATCTCTACAGACAATAAATTAAAATTCTGCTGTGCTATCTTTTTAAATCAGCGCAGTTGATAGTCTTTCATTGTTTAATGGATCTGGAAGTATTAGAAATATTACTCTTGCCTGCATTTCTGTAGTTCATTTATTTAGTGTTTCAAAAATTGTTTTAGCTTCTAATCTGAGCAGTATGTTAATTTTAAGTACTAGGAATAGGTTGGCAAAAAAAAAATGCAGACTTTATCTCTGCTTTTCTAAAGCTTATAGCCTTTGAGATCTTACAGATACTTAACAACTAAATTACACAGTTAATTATGTAATTATGATTCTGATAAGTTCAGAGTGCTAAGGGACTCTAGACCAGGAAGAAGTGCATTAGAATGAGAAAGTAAAAAATTAAGCCAAGAATAAATTTTTTAAAATTTATGTAATTAATAGCTTACTTATTAAGGATCTTTTTTTAAGGTGAAAAAAAACTAGAATGTAAAATGGTTAAGTGAATGAATGGTTCCAGACCAGTCAGATGTAGTGATGCTGAGGCCTGAGTGCCTGGATTTTCTCGACTGACCTGGGGTTAATCTGGTGATCCTTAGTAAACCTCAGAGAAATAGCCCCAAGAGTTGGGCCATTTATAGACTGTAATTTAGTCATCCTTGGCATGCTCCCTATAGGCAAGGATAATGCTATCTGCCAAGTATGTTGTGGGAAGTCATTGTTAAGGAGTGAGTCACATTTTCTTCTCAGCACTTGTGTATGTCTCTATTATAGTATTAAGCATATTTTAACTTAAATTATTTGCTTGATATCTACCCCTCACCTTGTTAGATTGAGAACTGTTTGAGAGCTGGAACATGTCTTATGCATCATCTGTAATATCTATACCTAATTTTTATAATTTAGACATTGTCTGTTGAAATGACATTTCTGAGAGTTACATTCCCTGACATAATAAAATAAAAAAGGAGTCACTCCGTAAAAGATTCTAGACTATTGCTTTTCAAATTGTAATATGCCAACAAACTACCAAGGGGCTTAAATGTGGATTCTGCTTCTGTAGGTCTAGCAGGGGCTTAATATTCTGCATTTCTGTTAAGCTGTCAGGTGATGCCAGGGGTGCTGGAACCTGCAGCACACTTTGAATTGCATGATTCTCAGGAAAGTGTTCCTATGGCTGAAACAGTAGGGTTCATGTTTAAGCCAGAGTTGGTTGACCTGCCCTGCCTGCTATCCACAGTAGGCAAGCCAACTGCCAAAAAACTGTGGGAGAGCACATAGACCACACAAGCACTAAACTACAAATTTAAATGATAGTACTCAAGGCCATTTCTGTCTTATAAAATAATAGGTGTAGTTTCTGACAAATGCTGTAATACGTCCATGGTTACCAGGTTCGTGACCTGGTCAGAAGACCTAGGAAATACCAAGTGGTTTAAGGTTATTACTAGCACTTGGGTAACCTGGGGGAAGGATGACACATAATCTCATATTGCCTTTTGTTTACAAACTGAGTGCCACAGGTTCCTTGTCCTTGTTCTCTTTCTCACCTGTGTGGCCACACCACAGTGTACCGGATCACAGCTGCTTCTTTCTTGCTAATTGCATTTGTCAGTTCTGAGATGATTAAGGTGAAAAATGTCTGAACCTGTCAGAATAAATAAAGTTACCTCTGGAAGTTTGACTAGAAAACTAGACAAAAGTCATGGGTGTTTCATAGTGAAAATTCAGCAGTCCTCAAGACATCTTGAATGTTTTGTAGCACAGATGTGCTCACATATGCAGTGTGCTTTGAACTGTGCTCTAATTTAGAGACATCTAAAGAGAGGATAATGAAAATAGTGCACACATTTTTCTGATGAAGCTAAAATATTTGCCTGACTTTGAGATGTGAACTTGTGCATTTGGGAAAAGATGGTTAGAGTGCTAAATTTAAAAATTATTTAAGAAGTCACAGACGTCTAGGTGGTATTTAATTCTATTTTTAATTTACAATTTTTGGCTAAAATGTGACCCTTGAGGTCAACGGCCTTGTGAGTTTCATTACCTTTAGTGTCTCTTCTGGAACTGAGGTCTGTTGTTTTGAATGTTTAAGGTTTGTGAACTGAATGGGCACCATTGATTCACAAATCTCCTGGCGTTTGCTGATTTTTGCTTATATCCTGTTCCACCAGTGTTCTCAGCCCTGCTGAGAGGACACACAGCTGTTTGTAGGGTCCCTGAGAAATGGAACTGGCTTTTGGTGGCCAGAGGCAGCCAGCCTTGGCCTATGAGAGTCAATAGCTCTGACTCCTGTTTCCCAGGCTTACCTCATGGGATTGGGAATTTCTGTTTTGTAACTGCTATTCTGACCTCTGTGGAATTAAATGGCTTTCTTCACTGCATTACATGTAGAAAATCATTTAGTTTAACAAAGGTCTTATAATGTGGCATAAGAAAATAAGAAAAAAATGATACCAAATTTTACAAGTTTACAAACCAACAAAACTACATATTGTCGAGTTACATACATATTGGTAAAGAAAGAAAAATCAATCGCAAATAAAATTCATGATTTGTGGTTATTTCTGGGGTAGGGGACAGTGAGATTGGATTAGGGAGCCCCACAGAGAGAATTTAAACAATATTGGTAATTAGTTTCAGTTCTTAAGTTGCATGTTGAGTAAAACAGAGGTTTATTGTTAATAAGTTTTGCTTTATAACCTATACATATATTTTTGATAATATTACTTTATAACAAAAGTAAATTAACAAGTAAAAAATGTTTAGAAAGAAAAGCTCTTAATATGGTTCTCATTCTTGCCCCTAATTGTATCATTTTAAAATTACAAAAATATAACAATATTAAGGAAAAGTCAGGTGGAGGCAACATCTGTAATACCATTCCTCTTACATAATAACTATTTTTCTTCCAACATGAATGTTTATATTCCTAGTTATGATCACTATGTATATCATGGTATACTTTGTATTGCATAGTGGACGATGGTCTTTAGAGCCATTAGTTTTAATGGCTAAATAATATTGCCATGAATGGTTAGTATCACAATGTAGTAACCATTCTTCTTCTATGGTGGAATATTTAATAAGTGATTTCAATTTTTCTGATGTTATAGAATATCTTTAAGGTTCTTATGTTCATCCCACAAATAATTTACTTATATGTAAGGCATTCTGCTATATGCTAGAATTTGTAGTGCTAAACAAAAGGAGCCATAATGCTCTGCCCTGTGGAATTTAGAAGCTAATAACTAATAGTTCTTGATTGTGTTTTACATTTTAACCAAATAATCCTTAGACTTAAAAAACGTTTGAGAAAATTGTAGATTTACATGCAGTTGTAAGATACAATATTGAGAGATTCCTTTATATCCTTCACCCGGTTCCCCCCAGTGGTAACATCTTGCATAACTGTAACTCCATAGCTTGGACATTGATACAACCTACCAACCTTATTCACATTTCACAGTTTTACATGTATTCATTGGTGTGTTTACATATGTGTTTCTATGTAATTTTATCATGTGTAGATTGGTGTGACCACCACCACAGGCGAAGTACAGATAAGTTTCATCACAAGGATCCCTCATGGAACCCTTCTACAGCCATAGCCACCTCTTCCACTATGCCTCCCTAATCACTGGCAACCTCAAATCTATTCTCTGTAATTTTATCATTTATTTGATGATTATGTGTAAAAAGAAATTAGTAAAACTTCAGGCCCCTGTACCTCATCCACCAGTGTTTATTTCCACATTTGGGGTATCTTTGTAGAATTCATAGTGAGTGTCTGATAAATGTTGTGTTTTGACTTTAATATTTTGCATCTCAAAATATGTTTATTTGTCTGTGTAGCTTAAAATCTTCCCTTGTTCATTTAATAAGTGAAACATATCCCGACGCCATCTTTATTGTCCTTTAGAACTTAGAAGAGTAAAACTCTAATTTTTTGTTGAGCTGTGGAATGAAGACCTGTCCGAGCCTTTTAATACAGAGAGGTTGCTCCATAGGTGTTTGCTCAGCAAATGACTCTGATCCATAGAGTTGATGGAGGGTATTTGGAAAAGATAGAATACACTGAGTATGAATAAGGGACAGTTGGACTTTAAACCTAATTCCCTGATCTTACTTGGTTTTAAATATTTAATCTCCAAAATTTTTAAATTTCTTTTTAAACTAAGAAAAAAACAAATAGTAATGATAGCCAGTTAGATCTGCTATATGTTTAAAAAGGAAACTGGATGTCGAGGCCAAGCATACTGAGGGAGGGAAGTAGCTATTGAGTATACTAGCCTTGAACTTCAAAAGAGCAGTATACTCCCTCCCTGCCATCACCACCACCTGCCTACACACCCACCCACACATACACACATATACACACACACACCTGAGCTGCTGCCATTGCAGGGGAGATTTTAGTTCTGTATGTGTTTTCTGAAATCTCATGAGCCTAAAAGCAGAAAGCACATGGGCTGTATGGCGGAGTATATCTTGAGGTAGCTTACTGACCTATTTGACTATTTGTGTGTTATGATTTAGGTGTTTAGAATTTTATTGTTTTTGTATCTTTTGAATGAAGAACATAGTCCTCACTTTCCAAGAAAGGCTTAAAGTCTAGGAACCACAAAGGCTAAATAAGCACGGTAGTGTATGGCTGTAGTTGACCTTGGCCCCAGGGGTGGCTGACCTGGACCTGCCTGAAGAGCGCACCAGGGGGATGTCTTCAGGGCCTTCTGATGATGAGCTAACAGTGGGGACTCCAGAAAACAAGCGCATCATCCCAGTTTTCTCTCTTTTGCTTTTAACTTCTTTTATCCCATTGCTTTTAATGTAAAGTCCAATATAAAGTCTAAAATCCAGGCCCATTGTGGTCTAGTCTGTGCTTACCTCTCTGAGACTCACTTGGTACCTTCCCCTTTTGCAGTCCACCTACACAGTCACCTTCCAGGCCTTCTTTCCAAAGCTTTATGTTTCTGCCTGCTGCAGGTCTTGTGTGTGCTGTTTGTTCTGCCTAGAACACCATCTGCCCTCCTTCTCCCCACCTGCATTTGTCAAGTTCTCTTGTGCACTCCTCAGGTGTTGGCTTAAATACAGTTTCCTTATGGAAGCCTTCCCTGACCCCTCAAGCAAGGTCTTGAGCCACTTCCACGTGCATTCATGGTACCCTGCCCCCCTCCCCATTTCTGATGCTGATTGATTCTTGGTTTGCTGGTATCAGTACCTCCAGCCCACACGTCTCTCAGTACTGGTGAAGATGATGACCATGGCTTTGTTAACCATTTACTCCCTAGTGCCTGCTGTAGTGTCTGGCACATAGTAGCTGCTCCGTAAATGTTGAATTAATGAATTAACTCAGAGAAATGGCCACCCCTAAAATGTCCTTAAGTAGGTTTAACATGAAATTTCTTGTTTTAAAAAATTGGAATTATTGAACTATACTGTAAGGCTACTGTAATCAAAATAGTCTGGTATTGGTATAAGAATAGATATATAGATCTATGAAATAGAATAGAGAGGACCCAGAAATAAATCCAGGACTCTAAGGTCAATTAGTATTTGACAGAGCAAGAAGGAGCATAAAATACAGTGAAAATAGCCTCTTTAACAAGTGATGTTGGGAGAACTGGACAGGAACATAAAAAAAAATAAAGCTAGACCACCAACTTACACCATACACCAGAATAAACTCAAGATAGATGAAAGACTTAAACATAAGCTGTGCCACCATACAAGTCCTAGAGGAAAATATAGGCAGTAAAATTGCAGATACCCCTGCAGCAATATTTTCCCTGATACTTCTCCTAAGGCAAAGGAAGTGAAGGAACATGTAAACATATGGGACTACATCAAACTGAAAAGTTTCTGCTCAGCTAAAGAAAACATCAACAAAATAAAAAGGGAACCAACCACATGGGAAAACATATTTGCCAACAATGCCTCAGACAAGGGTTTAATCTCCAAAATATATGAAGAACTTATACAACTCAACACCAGGGAGATAGACAGCCCAATTTAAAAATGGGCAAAGGGCCTTAACAGACATGTCTCTGAGGAGGACATACAAAGGGCCTATAGGCATATGAAAGAATGCTCAACATCACTAGCTGTCAGAGAGATGCAAATTCAAACCACAGTGAGATACCACCTGTCAGAATGGCCACCATTAACAAATCAACAAACAAGTGCTGGCAAGGATGTGGAGAAAATGGAACCCTCATGAATTGTTGGTGGGAATGCAAACTAGAGCAGCCATTATGGAAAACAACAGTATGGAATTTCCTTAAAAAAAAAAAAAAAAAAAAAACCTAAAAGTGTAACTGCCCTTTGATCCGGCAATTCCATTGCTAGGATTACACCCAAAGAGCCCTGAAACACCAGCTCAAAAGAACCTATGTACCCCTATGTTCATTCATAGCAGCACTATTTATAATAGCCAAGTGCTAGAAACAGCCTAAGTGCCCTTCAGTGGATTAATGGATCAAAAACTTTGGTACATTTACACAATGCAGCAGGCAGAAAGAAGGAACTCCTACCTTTTTCAAAAACATGGGTGGAACTGGAGATTATTATGCTAAGTGAAATAAGCCAGGCAATGAAAGACAAATACCATAGGATCTCACCTAATACAGGAGACTAATGAACGAAACAAACAAGCAAAATAAAACCAGAGGCATGGAAACAAGGATCAGATGTCCAGTGTACAGAGGGGAGGGGAGAGGGGGAGAAGAAGCAAAGAAAGGGAACAGTTTAATCAAGGAACTAGTATAAATGACCCATGGACATGGACAATATGTAGGGATAGGGAGGGTGGGGCAGGGGAGAGCAATGGGAAAATGGGATAAATGTAATATAACAACAATAAATTTAAAGTTTTTCAGTAACATGCAAAACTAATCTCTAGTAGAGAAAAATCAGAATAAAGAGGGTCATACATGAAATTTTTTTTAAAGGAAAATAGCTTAGGTGAACTTAAAGTTTTTTGTTGTTATTGAGTGAAAAAAAATGGAATTAGTGCCTGTTTTTAAAAGTCAAGATAAATACTCCTATAACATTATTGGAAGCCTGTGACTTTGTTTTTGTTTTTTTTTTTTCAGGTGGGGACCAGGGTTTACTGAACATGTTCTTTCACAGCTGGGCAACAACAGATATCAAAAAACACCTGCCATTTATTTATAACCTAAGCAGCATTTCTGTATACTCCTACCTCCCAGCATTTAAAGCGTAAGTGGAAGTAGTTTAAGTTGTTGGGGATGGTGAGGGGTGGGGAGTGGGTTTAAGATTTGGAGGATGCATTGTCAGTCTGATGGTAGTAACAGGAAACATGCCTCTGATAGGGAGAGACTGTGACATGAGTGATCACTTTATACTTAGACTAGCCTTAAGGGTACTTGGCTACCTTATGGGAAGAGGATCCCATAAGTTCCTGGGATGCCTGGACCTCTGACAGATCACCTGTGCTGTACATCATTGTCAAGAACATAGACTTTCTTCTCAGACTAGCTGCTGAGTTTCAGTTTCCTCACCTGTAAATGAGGGTGTTAAGAGCTCCCTCCATGTGGTTGTGGGGGTTTAGCAAGATGCTAACGGCAGCGTGGTGTCATGGTCACAAGCTGGGACTATGGAGCTGGACTCCCTCAGTTCATATCCTGGAGTAGCCACTTCTGGGTGGCTATTAGTTACTGAACTTGTAGTTCAGTAGAAGTTAGGACTTCTCTATCTCAGTGTCTTCACAAAAGTTGGTGTGAAAATTGACAGAGGTAGTCATGTGAAGTGGTTAGAACAGGGCATTGGCTACCTTCAGCACTCAGTAAACATTAGGTTATTAGTTCTTTTTGTATGAGAGGTGGAAGAGCATAGGAGTCACCTCTGAAGCCAGAAAGGTGGGACTCTCTTCTGTTTACTTGCTATATGGCTTAGACTCTGTGCCTTGGTTTCCCATATGCAAAACAAGGAGGAAAGGAAAGCTACCTCAAGCGGTTGTCATAAGGATGGAGTTTATACAATACAATCAAGTGCTTAGTTGAACAGCAGTTGTTTTTGGCAACGTGCTTGTTTGGCACTGCCCCTGGCACTGTTCTAATTCATCAGCCAGTACAGCCAAGTTGCCACGCTGTCACTGTGAGTGCCTGGGCCCTTTCCTTCATCCTGTGGCTCATTTGTGTTGAACCAAGAAGATGATTCAGGTTTCCTGAGCAGAGGCCAAGCTGTCAGGCTAATCCTGAGACACAGCCGTGAGCAGCAAAGCTCTTCATTGAATTGGGCTTGGCTCTCCAATGCCTGTCCCATATGGGCATTCCTGAGTGAGCAGAAAACAAAGGACCTTTCACTCCTCATATTTCATTATCCGGAGTCCTCTCTGTAGGTCTTACACCACAGTAATGAGCATGTCTGGATTTTTGTGGCAGAAATGTTACCTTTTCTGTTTTTTTTCTAATCAGCCTCTGTCACATCCTCCGATAAAGATTGTAAGTATCTTGTGTTCTTTCCTCCCTAACTATTCTTGGTATATGTCTACAGTGTATATTACAGCCTCTTGATTCTCTTGCCTTTCTAGCGCAAAACAGGCAAACTCTCAAATATACCAACTGTGGTTCAAGTAAAGCAAACAGAACAGGAGTCACTATCAAGGAATAGAATAAAAGAAACATGATTTGACTCTTAGTCCTTAGCCTTATAAAGTATAAACCTGTCTTGCTTGAAAATGTGGATCTAATTCTTTTTAATCCTTACTGCCTCATAACCATGCAAGTTTGAACAGTGTTCCTTACGAACCATAATAGCTGACCCCCTTGGACTGAATTTGTCTATAAAGGGCAGTTGCACAATTTGGCTAGCTTCAGCCGAGCAAGCAATAAGATGAAAGTGTGAAGAAGAAAGAAGCATTAATAGTCTGAACACCATGCACAGTGAGCACATTTCCTGGGATGAATATGTTGGGGACATGTGAATCTGACATCCTCCCAGTTGGTCTCACTTTTCAAACAGAGCCATCCTAGCATTTAAGGATTTGTGTTTTTCATGTAATGTCATCCTCGGTGACTAGCAACTATTCCCCTATGGTTCATTTGGGGGTCATCTGATTTTCATTTTACTACTATAAATATGTAGCCTGGTTTGCACTGACACTGCTTGCATTTAGTTTCTTTTGACAAAGAAAAATAAGAAGTAGGTGGAGCAGAGTCAAGTTTTTAGGGGGAGGATAAACTTGCTAGAACCTTGGCCTCTCAGAAACCCAGTTTTGTTTTTTATAAAATCCTCTTAATGAATTTCTCAGAAAAAAACAGCTTGAGATCTAAATTACCAAAATGGATAGGATGGTTCCATCTTCCTGACTCAATAAATAAGTGCTAATTTTGGAAATCTCCTTAGTTTATTGGCATAATCATAGGATGTGACGCACTGGAGAAATTGGGAGCAACTCCATCCATTAACCAGATGTCAGTTGGCCTGTGGCCTGACAGGAGTTAATGTTGCATCTATGCAGCTCACCCTTGGGGGTGTTAGCACTACATTTCTGTGATAATATGGCTCAAAGTGATGCCTTCTCTCACCCCAATGCTGCCTATTTAGGAATGTTGAAACCAATTAGAGAACTCACTTTCCCTTCCCTTTGCCAGAAGATGCTTTGGGTGGGTGGGTGTGTGCGTGCGTGCGTGCGTGCATCTGTATGTGTATTTTTAGAGAGATCATCTCTAGAGACTTTTTTTCTTACATTTTTTTCTTACAATTAAGAAGGGCTAAAAAGGCAGATAGTTACACTTAATTTTTGTTTCAAGTTAATGTAAAATTGTGGTCCAAATCTTCTAAGGTAAATTAGACTATCCTGAACATGCAGGCCTTATAGAGCTCAGCTTGAATTCAAAGCCCCACTGCTGGGCTCAGAATAACTTTGATGGCCTCCAGGTCTGAGTGGCTCTGGTTTGCTGACCTTCCTTATGACAGCAGGTAGAATGACAAAGTGTGGAATGGTTTAGAGCAACATGGGCCTTGTGGGGGAAGGAGTGGAAAAATTGTCTTCCTAATTCCAAGCAACTGTGTCATGAGATCACCACAGCAGGATTTAGAAGTCCCAGAATCTTAGAGCTTTGGATATCTTGAGAACAGTGCAGTCTTATTATTATATGAAGTTTCTGCTAAAGTATAGCCAAATATGATGTGAACTTAAATGAATTTGAGCTATGAAAGTAGCATATCTAGTACTTTATATATCACTTGGGTGGAATAAATTGTAAAAGAAACACACAATAGTTTTAACACTTTGAATATTCAAAACAGAGCTTCTAAAAAACAAAATTAGTCATTAGAAGATTCTCTTTAACACAACATAATTTAAGAACAAAATTGCTTGGTTTAGTAATTTTTAAGTTAATTTGCAATTTATGCATTGAGAAATGAGCTCATAAATGCATTTCTTAGTGAAGTAGTAGTTCTGAAAGTGCCTAGCATAACATTTGAAAAATAGCAGGCTTTTGGTTAATATTCATTTCTTTTTAGTTTTCTCCTTCTGGAGGACCTATTTATTTTATCTGTATAACATAGAATTTGGATTGTATATGGCACTAGACAAAATCTCACTAGTTTTCTTAAAAATTAGTCATCTAGTTCCATTTTAGTATTCTATTATATCTATTGGCTAAAAGCTGTGTATGTCATATTGTGCTATATAAAAATGGGCCTGAGCCCTGGCTGGTGTGGCGCAGTGGATTGAGTGCTGACATGTGAACCAAAAGGTCACCAGTTCAATTCCTAGTCAGGGCACATGCCTATGTTGTGGGCCAGGTCCCTAAGAGGCAACCAGACATTCATGTTACTCTTCCTCTATTTCTCCCTCCTTTCCCCTCTCTCTAAAATAAATAAATAAATAAATAAATAGTTTAATGGTCCTGAAGCAGAGATAAAGAATTCTTTGGCATTGCTTCAAACTGCCATACAAATTAATTGGCCAAATTGATTAACTATGAAGTTTGATTTACCAAATAATTCCCTACCTTTTCCTCTTTCTTGAGTGTAGATGTCATGTGAGGTGTCTAAAAACCTAAAAGATTTCTTTCCATTGCTCATGGCTTTAACCTTCCTGAGGATATTTATATGTGTTATTTCGTTTTCAGGAATGTGGCCTATTCACTAAGATTTTATCAAACTTCTTTAAAACCAATATTTTCCAAAAGTGAAACTGAACCTTCAGTGTACTAAATTCTATTGTTGTCATGTATTTCTGACTCAGTTGAGTTTTTGATCTCTGAGATGCCCTTGGCTCCAGCTCTTCTTGTGACTGTTGTCATTGAAGCCATGGTTACTCTGTGTTCACTTCTTTTCACACTCCCACCTCTACTTAAAACCCTGAGGTATTGTCATTTGGATCGTTATTATTTTTTCAGCCATTTGTTGGTCCATTCACCCATTCATTTAGTCGGCAGGCCTGGAACAATGTGTGCACGGTACCACACATTCTGCTCACTGAGGCCCACAAAGATCAATGAGAGAACTATAGTCTAATCATCCTAGCAGCTGCTCATGGGTAGGTCCCATGGCACCATCCATCAAGGTTTAATGGTTGAAGAAGAATCAAGTGGTGATTGCATGGATGATGTCCTGTTTCTCTTTTTTGGGCATTAGTGATGCTTGTTGGGCCCCAGGTGTTCTATTTCTCAGCGTGGCTATCATGTCATTCTAACTTCGTCTTTTTAAGTTTTTGTCACTTTCACATGATCTGTCCTCAGTTCTTACTGCTGCCTCTTCTACTGTCCTACCCTGGTCCTTGTCACCAAGGGAAAACCTTTCATGTCACACCCATCCCAGGCATTAAAGGCTGCTCTGACAATAGGCAAAATGGGCACAAGTATGATACCTCATGATACCTCAGAAGTCTGGATAAGAAATGCCATCTAAGCTCTGGCTGGTGGCACAGTGGATAAGGTGCCGGCCTGTGAACCCAAAGGTCGCTAGTTCAATTCCAGCCAGGGCACATAACCAGGTTACAAGCCAGGTCTATAGCTGGAGGCAGGTGAAAGGCAACCATGCATTGATATCTCTCTCCCTCTCTGCCTCTCTGCCTTCCCCTCTCTCTGACAATAATAAAAACTTTAAAAAAAGAAAAAGAAATGCCATTTATAAGGAAGGGAGCTCATGGGAGTGAGTGTAAGGCATGCCCTCCTTATATCTCTCCAACTGGTCAGCTGCAGAATCTCCGTCCCACAGATAGGTTTTGTCTCTTATGGGGGTGATTTTTTGTGTTTATTCCCCTGAGTTGTCAGTGCTTGAAAATTAAGGAATTTCACATGAAACCCAGAATTCCAACTTCTTATGAAAAGTTAAGTATTCAGCAGGATATGAGAAAAAGATGTCGAAGTTGACTGTTAAAAGTTTGGGACCTAAGCAGCCAGAATAAAGGAGTTGCCATTTCTGAGATGGGATAGACTATGGATGAAGCAGGTTTGTGGGGGCTAGATTGCCAGAGATATATTAGGTATATTAAGCTGGAGGTGAAATTAAACATTCTAGTGAAAGTGGATGAGTAAGTCGATCCAAGTGATGGGATTGAAGAGGTCTGGTGAGACATAACTAGAAGAGTTGTCAGCATATAAGTGATGTTTATAACCATGAGACAAGTTGATGTAACTGAGAGAGTGATTGTGACAGAAGAGAGTCCTGCAGAGTTAGCCCTGAGGCAGGAGAGTGAGGAACAGGGATAAGAATGGCTGCACAAAGGAAAGAAGCCCAGCAAAGTGAGCTGCTTCACCAGCCAAGCAAAGAAAACTCAAAGGAGGGTAGCGACCCATCTGTGTCAGATGCTGTGACAGGTCAGATAGAAGCAACTGAAAACTGGCATTGGACCCAGAATGTGGTGGTTACTGGCAAGTCTGACAAGAGCACATCTGGTGGTGTAGTGTAGTAGAAAGCCTGACTGAAGCAGGTCCAAGAGACTGGAGAATTGGAGACCCTGAATGTAGGCAACTTGTCTGAAGCATTGTCTTTTAGAGAGCAGAGAAATGGGTTGGTAGTTGGATAGGGCTATGGAATCCAGAGAGGGTGGTGGTGATTTTTTTAAAGATAAGAGAATTTACAGCATACTTGTGTATTGATGGGAATAATCAAGGACAGAGAGAGAAAGGACACTAAAAATGCAGAAGGCTGAAGGGAGACTTGCTGGAGTAACATCCCTGAGTAGGGGACATGTCCTCATGCACAGTGGAGTGGTCAGCTTCAGGTGAGAGCTGGGACAGTACAGTGAAGGAAGGCAGAATGTGTTGTTGAATGAAAGAATGAACAAATGAATGAATGGTCAAGAAATTAGCCAGGAGAGATTTAAAATGATATAGTACCCCCAGGGAAGTCTTCTTGGTGACCTGGCTTTGTGGGGCTTTCCCTGGCCTACTTTGTGAGGAGAGGCCAACTAGCCAGCTGGTAGGTAGTGTAGATAACGAGGTCCTAGTTTAGGCTATAAAGTCTGAGTTTGAGTACTAATGTTGCTCTGATTTTCAGGGCATGATTGGGAAGGTTACTTAGCTTGAAAGGCAGGGAAAAATTGGGTGTGACCCTAGTAGTCGCAGTTGTTTGCTGAGAAGTAGTTGTTTCCTGGTGATGGGACATGCTCTCACTTATGGTCCCCAGTTTCCCCACCACCACACCATGTCCACTTCTCTTTAATACAACCAGCTTACCTCTTGGGCACTTGGGTTTATAACTCTTGATTCAGATGGTAAGTGGGTAAGAGGAGGAGTTTTTGTTTTTGTTTTTCAATGTATGGTTGCCTTTCACCTGCCTCCAGCTAAGGACCTGGCTGGAGACCTGCCTTTCAACCTGGTTATGTTACCTGGCTGGGAATCGAACCAGCGACCTTTGAGTTTGCAGGCTGGCACCTATCCTCTGAGCCACCAGCCAGGGTTTTGGAATTTTTTGATGAAAGAGAAGAGATGGCTAATTGGTCGTGGAGAAGGATTTGTGTGAGAGTTTCAACAGGTACAAGAGTGGCTATGGACCAGAGACACGGGTCATTGCAGTAGGCGCCGGGTGGCTTAATCTGCCACCACACTTCCCAGAGAGGGTTGCACAAGGAGGGCTGTTGCTCATTCTTGGTACTTAATTGAATGTTGCACGTACAGAGCTTCACATAACATTGCTTCTATGTGCACTGTCATGGGCTAGTTCTTGTTTCATTCTGAACAGTTCTGTAGTCTCATCAACATGTTACAGACTACATTTGTCAACTGCTAAACTAGTCATGAACATTCTCTCTGGTCTTTTGGTAACATCAGGTCACTGGGATTATTTTAACGGCTAACATAAGCAGTATTATTGCTGGCTTGGGCTCAGACTGTGTCTTGTGATCTGGACTCTCTTTTGAGATCCTAGCTGGTTAAAATTAGCATGCTTATTTTAAGAGATGTATGCAAGTTGAGACAAATCCCCATTACTGCGTCAGAATGAATGGCTCTCGGTAATTGAGAGACAATTGTAATATGTTCCCAACTTTTTTTTATTGTTCCTGGCTGGTATTTTGGTGTATAAATCAGGCAGTGAGTCAGTGAATTTTCTGGTTATCTTTGTTCTAGGTCAAGGTTAGTTGAGTTTATCTTCTACCATCAACATTTCCCCTTCTTAACAGTCATTCTGATTTTAGCTGGGCAACAGAAATTCAGACAGATATCTGATTATTACCCTTGGTGAGAGACTATCAGAAAAATATCATGGGTTACCCTTCTATAAGGAGGGTATACCTATAAGGAAGGGTATACCCTTCCAAATTTGCATTTAGGCTAAAATTATTCTTTTAAATAAGTAATTTCCTCTTATACTTACAATCTGTGCTATTATTTTATTTTGATAGGGTTATTTTGGATTTTCATAAGTAAATAAAAATAAATGGACTAAAATAAGAGAATAATTTTTTAAAACATTCCTCAAGCAATGTGATTGAAACATAAAAATGTTTACATGGGGGTGGGTGGAGGTTTAAGAGGGTATAAGGTAATGGAAGAAAATATAAGAAATAAATACTAAAAAATGATTACATGCAATTTACATCCAAGTTAACTGAAATTCAAGGTATGAAAACAGCATTAAGACTTTTTGCTCATCCATTTTACAAAGTATTTTATTCCAAAAGCTGATAGAGCCAGCCATTCCGGCTCCTTTGCTGTGTAAGTAAGCACTGTTCTGTTTGTACAATTTATTCATAGTTACATAGTTTTAACTGTATAGCCTATAAACCTTCATACAAGGCAGCCAATGTTAGGCCTAGCAGGCCCCCTTACACATATCCAGGGCAGCCCTAGATGATTTCCAGGAATGCCCTGTGATGACTACCTTATGCCAAACTTCAAAAACCATCTTTGCTTCTCTCCCACCTTCCTGAGCCCACGTTTCCCATTTAGCAGCTGCCTTATTTCTCCCCCTTTCATACTTCCCTCACCCTCAAAGGCGCTGATGGGGCAGCCCAGACCTTCCATGTTCAGGGATTCACCTAGGCCCTTTTCATGGAGTCCTTGCTCTCAAACTTATTTTTTTCTGACCCTTGTTTATTTCCATAGGTCAGTTACAGGTGTTGTAGTAATACTTCTCCATTCCTGAAAAAAGAGTTCCCATCTCCTATTGTAAAAAATAGGGTTGAGATAGGCTGAGACCAGAACACCTGAAGCTGGCCTGTGATTTCTGTATGTCCCAGCACCTTTATTTCTTCCTGTCTCCTGCATCTCTCTGCCGTCACACTCCTGAATTCTCAGGAGCTCTTTCTGGCTTGCCCTTCAATAACCCCGACCCCACTCAGTTTTTTCAAAAAGCCTATGCACATCATGCATTTTGCGATTTGTTGTGTTGCTGACATTTGAGAAGTTGTTGGGAGGGTACATCACACTGTGCAGCTGTCCACAGTTCTGCTCACCTCTTGTCCTTCCCACACTCTCCCATCTCACTAGCAGCCAGGGAATTTGGGGACCCCTTAAGGTCTTAGTTTCTATGTCAAACAGGCTTATCAAGAACTTTCATAAAACCAAGACTACCCTGGCTGAAAGGATTATCTGGTGGATACAGTTTTTCATGTTGTTAGGGTAGAATGGGTGAAGAAGGTAATTTTGAAGAAGAAGGATCCTCCCTGTGGCCACAGAGGGTAATGTTGACTTAACATTGAAGAAGCACTTGAAGACCTTGGATTCATGAAGGTTGGTGCCCAGGCCTGGGCCACAATGAAATGCAGGGTGGTACTGTCCCCAGATGGCATTCCTGTTGGCATGCTAAATTGATTTCTTTGTAGCTTTCTTCCCTATTGATTTACTTTTCATGGCTGTGTCCCAAGACTACATTTGGGGTATTTTCAGGATTCATTAGGCATACTTTTTCCCGGTTTCATATTGACCATGTATAGGCAGGGAATTAACTCATGGAGTAACAAATATCACTCTCAGATATTCTATAATTTGGAGAGTGTCTTATAATAACAGCCTAGTTTTGGTAAAGAACCTTGGCTTTGGAGCCAAACAGCCTGAATGGGATCCCAGCTCTGTCATTCACCAACCATGTGATCCCATATAAGTTATTTAACCTTTTCATGCTTTGGTTTCCTCACATAGTTGTTCTGGAGCTCTACTGAGATGAGTCATGCAGATGTTAACCAGTGCCTGGCACATGTGAGTATCCAATGTACAGGGTGGGGCAAAAGTAGGTTTACAGTCATGAGTACATAAAACAGTTTGTGCATGTATTATTATTTATTAATTAGTGTATTATTTTTCATACAAACAACTGTAAATCTGCTTTTGCCCCACCCTGTATGTTAACTATTACTGTTACTACTGCTTAATTATTTGCAAAGCATCAGTAGAGTAGGTTAGAAAGGAATAGAGTTTATGCTGTATTTGTGTTTTGATTTAAATAGTATTTCTACCTCTCATGGATTGACTATGTATGACATTTATGTAGATCTCAGCAAACCATGGGTGTAGACTTACTGGTCAGTTTAGATAGGAGAAGTGGACAAATGCTCTCATTCTGGGCAGAAAGGTTGAGTTGGGAGGAGTAAATGTCTGAAAAGGTAGATGGAGGGAGCACCTCCTCTTTCACCTGTTCTGGGATAGGTTTCCCCCACCACCATTGGAACATCTGCTGAAGGCAGTTATCTCAGTTCTGCTCATCTTTCCTAGGCCTGTCCAGCTCCCACTTCCTGTGCAGAGCCCATTCTGCAAATCCCCACCTGCACTAACGGCTTTGGAATTTCTGTAGTCCGTAACGCCAGCTCTGCCCTGGTAGCCCCGAGTCGTTGCCTTGCTGTGCTATTGTTTTATTATTTTTGTTGGATGACTCATCTCTGGACAAAAGCTTCTTGGGACCATGCACTGAGCCCAGAGCCTTACATGTAATAGATTTGAGCCTTGTTATCTGAATTCTTTTAAGGATAAAATTGCCAGCACTTGTGGGAACATGTATGAGAGAGAGAGAGAGACAGAGAGAGAGAGAGACAGAGGAGAGAGAGAGTGTGTGTGTGTGTGTGTAAAATATACTGGGTGTATAAAATAAAGAGTTAGCTTGGTGATATCAGATATCCACTTCACTTTCAGAAGAAATGCACTGTGAGGTAGTCAACCCTTAGAAGGAAATTTACTATAGGCTCTATTTTTCTTGCATAGTTTTGGAATGGCAACATGGTAGGATGGTAAGGCTCAGGCTTAAACAGAGGCCAAACTGTACCAAATGCCGTCTCGGCCATTTAATAGCTGCATGGCTCTGGGCAGCTGAGCCTCTAGGAACCTCCACTTAATACATTAGTACAGTCTACCTTGAACAGAACTATTATTCCCAGTCACGTCCTTAAATAATTTGGGCTCCAAATATAGTAAAGTCTCAGTTAATGATAGCTATATAATAGGTCTCTAACATAAAAATTTTTTTAAATAAAAACATTTTTTTAAATACTTTAGAAGATAGGAAAGGTGGCATGAAGAGAGTTTGCATTACCTTTATCTGTGTATTTTGACCAAGTCCTTTGGTTTCCTGTAGGATAAATTCACTATAATCTAACACCTGAGCCCACCACTCAGGAATCTGTTCCATTTTACCTTTTGCTGTCAAAGTTTCCTCCTTGGCTTTAGTTGGAGGACACTTGGTCTTTAGCACATCCACACAGCTCAGAACTGCTGTCTCTTGTTACATTTCCCTATATTGGCACCTAGCTCCTGTACACTGCACAAACTTTTAAGGGATGTCCACTCTCAGCACCTCCTGCCCCAGTGCACCTGGCTTTCCGAGACCTCCCAGCCTCTGAGATCCTGGAGCCCTATCTGTTCCCCCATCCTTTGGGCACTTGTTGTACTTACTGTTGTTGTATTTGGTTTTATGTGCATAGATTTCCTCCATATCACAAGATAACTCTCTTTTTTTTTTAATTTTATTATTGCTGTATTACATCCCTCCCATTTTTCCTCCTCTCTGTCCCCTTTCCTACCCACCTACTCCCCACCAAAGTCAGTCCCATTTGTTGTCCACATCCATGTCCATGGTTCTTCCATGCTAGTTCCTTGACTAAACTGCTCCCCTTCTTTGCCTCCTCCTTCCCCCTCCCCTCTGCCCGCTGAAGGTCTATTCATTGTATGCATGTATCTGGTTCTGCTCTGCTTGTTTGTTTGTTTTGTTTTGTTCATTCTTGTCCTGTAATGGGTGAGATCTTATGGTATTAGTCTTTCACTGACTGGCTTATTTCACTAAGCAGATTACTCTTAACTCTTACTCTTTTTAAGATATTATTGTGAAATATAGTGTTTGTATCAAGGAGAAATATACAAAAAATGTGCAGTTTTTTAAAATAACCACCACCCAAATTAAGTATGTAGTACAAGCAGTACCTTAGAAGCTTTTTGTCCCTTCCCTGTCATAGTTTCCTCTCTCTGCCAAAGAGAACCAATGTCATGAAATTTATATTGATTTCATTTTTCTACTTTTTTAACAGTACCTTTTTGTTTTGTTCTTATGTAAGTGGATTTATATGTGTTCCTATTTATATTTGTACATTTCTTTTTATCAGCATATTTTTAAAATTTATCCTTTTGCTACATAATGTGTTTAGCTTTATAGTTCATTCATTTTCACTACTATCTTGTGTTCCATGATAAGAATATACTGGAAGTTCTCCTTTTAAAAAAATAGAATGTGAAAGACCAAGTCATGTAATTTAGACCTTATTACATAGAATAGGCACGGAGAGCCATTTAAAGTTTTAGAGCAAAGGAATGCTTTCAAAATTGCATGAGAGAAAATATCATTGACTTACTTTTTTTCCAGACAGGGAAAGGGAAATGCAGATATGTGAGTCTCCTCTTCTCAGTCCTCCCCTCTCTATCAACTGAGAATGTGGTTTAATTCTAGGGGGAAAAAAAATTATGGAAACATAAAATGTCAGAAGAGCAGTTATAAAGTAGGGATACTTAATAAATATTTTTGAATACAAAATAAAATGGATAAATAACCCTAAAACCTTAGTGACATTCAGCAAGCACGTATTCCTTGCCCATGTATTGGCAGACGGACTGGAACAGATCACGCTCGCAGCTGAGTTTGGAGCAACAGGTCTGACCCATCTCTACTCACACTTCTCGTTCTTCTGACCCACAGGCAGCCCAGGCCGTGTTCTTCTGCTGGCAGAACTTGCAGCTTGTTGGAGAGGGTGAACAGAAACAAACTGCTCTTTTCAAGGCACACTATCATTTCTACCTACATTCAGTAGGTAGAAATAGCAAGTCATGTGAGCACACATGACATCAGTGAGCCAGGAAGACATACTCTCTCATGGAGACTGGGCAAGGAGTAGACACTTATTCAGTATCTCACCTAACATATGGTCATTTAGTTCTTTCCAGTTCACTCCAGTTTGCAACAGTGATGCTGCTGTGAACATTTTAAGTATGTCTCCTCCTACACTATGTGAGAGTTTCTTTAGAGTACATGCCCAGGGGCTACTTTTCCTGAGTAGGGAATGTCAAATGGTCTTCTAAGTGAATCAGTGTTTTGGTTATTTGCACTAATCCACTGAACTTTTGAATTTTTATGTATATGTAACATACAGTTGAATAATTTATTTTTTAAAATCCTCATCTGAGGCTGTGTTTTTTTTTTGTTGTTTTTTTTTTTTTAGAGAGAGAAAGGGGGAGAGAAGCATCAGTGAGAAAGAGAAATATTGATCAGTTGCTTCCTATTCATGCCCTAACTAGGGATCAAACCTACAACCTTTTGGTGCATAGAACAACACATCAACCAACTGAGCCACTCAGCCAGGACACATTTGAATAATTTATAACTCATGTCTAAAAATTTTTCAGGGAACTCAGTTTCCTTTCCAACCACCACTGAAGGATGGAAGGTGCACTGTTAAGTCTATAGAACAAAGTACTGCTAATGTTCTTGTCAGCGCTTAGAATACACTAACCAGTTCAACTTGTGTTCATTTGCCAGGTTTGGTGCAAATGCCAAAGTTGTGCATTTCCTGGGACGAATCAAACCATGGAATTACACTTACAATGCTATAACAAAGAGTGTCAAAAGTGAGTCCCATGATCCCACCATGATTCATCCAGAGTTCCTCAGCCTGTGGTGGGACATCTTTACCACCAGTGTACTACCTCTGCTTCAACAGTTTGGCCTTGTCAAAGACACCCAGTCATACCTAAACGTGGTAGGTCCTGTTTTGTTCTTTCAGGTAATTTAATGTAGAACAAGGACATGGGAGTATTTGGTGATATTTTAAACCAAGAAATAAGATCTTAGGGTTAGAAAACAATTTTCTTCTTAGAAGGGAGAAATGTTATAAGCAAAGAGTAATGCAGAAGTAGAGTCGGTGGCATATTTCCTTAGATCTGAGAGCATAAGGGGTATATAGACTATATATCCACATATTGTAACTGAAATTCTTAGCCCATTGTCTTGAGATATTTCTAAAACAGTGGTTTGTAAAAATAAAGAATGCCACATTTCATGTTTTAGAAACTGAAAACATTTAAATATACCTATTTTGTTTTTGCTATCTGCTCAGAAGAATGAATGTTCAGTGAAAATTACAGCATGAACAAATAAACAAATACTTCTGTAGGATTATCTTGATTTGCTGTGTTTGTCCTTTTATATGGTTATGTAGGATCTTGAAAAAGAAACCCTGTAGGAGGAAATGACATATTAATATTTATAATAATAAACTGTTTAACATCATTTCTGACTTTAAAGGCCTTCCTCTGAATTTTTATTCTTTTGAAAGAATTGGAGAAAGATAAGAAATTTTAAAGTTTTGGGAGGTAGAAGAGGGTAAAGGGGGATAAATGATGATGGAAGGAACTTAACTTCAAGTGGTAAAGATATAATACAATATACAGAAGATGTATTATGGAGTTGTATACCTGAATCCATGTACTTCTATTAATCATAAATTCAATTTTTTTAATTAAACCATTATGTTACATATTAAGGTATAAAGAATACAACTGAATGGGTGAATTATAATATCTAACTGATCAGTTAATTGATCTGCTATAAATGACTATAAGAGATAACTTCTCTTTGCTGTGGTATAGATTTTAGCCATTTTACTTATTAGCACTTGTAACAAAACATAGAAAGTAGAGAGGGAAAAATAACACATTTCCTTACTATAATTGCTTTATATGGATCATTACATAACACTTGCACAATACTTGGAACATTGCCTGACAAATAGTAAGTACTTAAGAAAATATAGCTATTTTTATTTAACCCTTTTAAATTAGTCTCTATCCCCTTTCTAGATATTAAAATGAACTGAGACTGAAATCATTACTTAACTTCTCTAAGTTATGTCACTAGACTAGACTGGGACTCAAATCCAAGTCTGAGAGACTGTTACCCTTATGGAAAATATGGTGAGCAGAGAACCCTGATAGAGCTGCCCTACATCATTCCTATTGCAAATTGAGGGCAAAGGCAGGGCTAATACAATAGAAGGACTACGCCTCAGCTGTAATGCAGCCCCATGGAATCCACACAGATACCTTGAAGTACCAGTATATTTAAATGCATACAGATACCCTTACACATATCAACAAAAACAGGTAATCAGAGAATTTGTTCTGCCATTTCCTGTCAAAAGTAATACTTACAAATATGTATTCATCCACCTTTTCTCTAAGATTTCCAGTACCTTCTCACCTCAGATCTTTTTGAAAGATAGTTTTGATATCCCTTAATGGCACAGTTAAAGTTAATTGCATATCTATATGTAATGGGAATCTAATGTAGAGTAGGTTTGCGCCATTTCCTGCACATTCACTTTGTTCCTTCTACAACCCAAGGATTGAGAATTATGAACCAAGGAAAGTGAAGATGGGAATTGAAAGTTGTTCAAAACTAAGCTAATTAAATTGGCAGAAGCTACAAGAATAGATGCTATGTAGTAATAATAAGCTTGAACAGGCAAATGAGTTTCGTGTGTGGTCTCAAACCAGTTAGCTCGCACTTTTTTAATGTGACAACTTGTGTAAGTGGTGCGGCTCTCTGGTTAGGTTCTTTCTGAAGCTTGGCCTCTAAGGTATCATTTTGTTTAAGTTCTCAACCTTTCTGAGCCCACACAGATCGAGAATTTATCATGAGACTTGTGTTCCCTTGTTCATCCATCTTACACTTTCTAATGAACTGTTTGCAGCTTTCAGACTTGGTCTATACACTGGCTTTCTCTTGTGGCTTCTGTAGAAAGGTATGCAGAACTTAAACATTAACCCTAATTACTTTGTTCTCCCAATGTTTTCACTCAGTCAAGAAGTCTTCATTTTGTTAGGAAAAAAAATCATATGACCCTTGTATTTCTGTGTCCTTTTTGTTGTTGTTTCATGTAATACTTTTCAGTTTTTGCTACTTTGCATGATAATTCACCCTGGCTTTCTCACCTTCTTCAATTTATTGCATTCTTTAAAACAGTCTGATTTTCACCTCTCAAGGAGTCTCTGATTATGCTCTCCTTTCTAGGAAGATGTCTCAGGAGCCATATCACATCTGTCCCTTGGGGAGATCCCGGCTCCAGCACAGCCTTTTGTATCCTCAGAAGAACGGAAGGAGAGATGGGAACAAGGCCAGGCTGATTACATGGGAGCAGATTCCTTTGACAACATCAAGCGGAAACTTGACACTTACCTCCAGTAGCAACACTGCCATTTTTCCGTGGACACACATACTTCATAGGCACTCTTTTCTGATACTTAGTATCTATAGTTAGGTCTGTTACAGTCACTAGAAGGTTTTATTAAAATTCATCACAGTAAGGGGTTTTTGTAGGACAACAGGTGAGAACTGGGCAGAAGTTATAAAGTAGCAGTTTTGTTAAATGGGTAGTATTCTGTTTTTTTAACCCTATACTAATTCAGCTAATGTTTCAGGAAATCTCAGTTATGCCAATTGCCAATTTATGTGGTGAGGGAAACTCAATCTGAAACTAGTAAGATGGCTATATCAGCTCTTAAAATGTGTTGAGCCATGTGCCAAATCAGTCTCCCTTCAGAATGGGACGCGGTATTTGTCTCATGCTTGGCTTGCTTGTACCTTCACTAGACCTGCATTTGAAAATTGTCCAGAGGCAGCAGATTGATTGCAATTCTGCTTTCAGGTAAAGAGAGCCTGTAATAACACTGCTGAGTGATTCATACACATATCCACAAATGACATTAACCATTTCTTTCCTAGTCAATCTCTGAAGACGTTCACCAGTTTTCCATGTACAGTGAGACAGCATTCTAACATGCTGTTGTTCAGTTCTGTATATCTGAAAACAGCAGTGTGTCCTCTGATGGTACCTGCAGTGGCACCTTGTACAAAAATAAAGATTTATCGCCATCTTGGTTGTCTAAGTAACGATTCCTACTCCCCTTAAAATATGTATTGGAGAATTTTTTCATAATTTATAGTATTTATCAGTGTTTTTAAAACCAGTGTAAAACTTCATACTGGGCTATATGCTTTAAAAATTGATTTCCAGATAGCTAAATATTAAATCTAGTGTTCTCCTCCCCATCCCCTCCACCCCATGCAGTGTCTTCTAGTGTTTTTACCCATGACTTAAAAATGATAGAAGTTTAAAGTATATTCATTAAATGTACAGATGATTCTAGGTTGCAAGGATAGTAAGCTAGGGAACAGTAGGAGGCAAAATGACATTTTAAAACTTAAAGTGAGTATTCAGAAATTATTCTATAGAAGAAAGCAGAAGAGGATTACAAGGAAAAACTTTAGAGGTTTAATTGGGCAGAAACTTGCTGTGGCTTTTATGACCTAATCTTCCAGGTCACTCACTTTTCTTTATTTCCACAATATCCTGTTGGTTACATGGGTCAGCCCTATTCAATATGGGTGAAGATAAATAGATAGCAGTATGCAATCCTGGAGGCAGGACTGATTGGAGACCACCTTGGGGACTGTCTAAAACAAGAGCTCAAGAAAAACCTGGGGAATTACCTAAAATTGTAAAATACTGAATTATTTCTGAAGACAAAATAAGTGTAATTATTTGGATCGGTGAACAGTGAGTTGCTATGATCCTCAGGCACACAAAGCACTACCAAAGATTTCAGTTCCTGCATGTGGCAGGTTCTATGCTCCCAGGACCTCTCAACATACTCCTAGTCCAAGGACCTCTGCTCTTCCACTGTGAATCCATTGCATAGAAAAATATGGCTAAGCAAGTTGTTTTCATTGCAGTGATATTTTCAAGCCATACAAATGAGTGAGCATTTCTGGACAATCTACCTATCATTTCAAAGTTCAGCTCTGTTGCTTTCACAATCCCAAGGATCAAAGATAATTGTCTGGTTTCAAGGGAATACTTGAGCTTATCCTAGAAATAACACCTACAAAAGAATTCAGTCATATCAGTTTCACATCAAGCACAATCCAAGCTAACAAACGTTTTAAGACAGGCACCACAGAATAAGCATCAAGTGCCTACCATATCACACATTAGAAATAAAGAACTATGCAAGATACATTCTAGTAGGCAACAAAAAAAATTTACAAATTAGGCTAAAGTGCACTGACAACATTAAATCCAATCTTGGGGTGGTCAGGAAAGAACTATAAGATAATGATGCCAGGCCTTGGCTGGTGGGTCAGTGGATAGGCCCCAGCCTATGAACCCAAAGGTCGCTGGTCCAATTCCCCAGCCAGGACGTAGCCAGGTGGCAAGCTAGGACTCTAGCCAGGTGAAAGGCAACTATACATTGATGTTTTCCTCTCGGCCTCCCTCCCTTCCCCTCTCTCTAAAAATAATGAAAGTCTTTTAAAGCATAATACAATGAAGCCAGAAAGAGACACTGAGCAAAGGCCTGGAGCACATAAGAACTTGATGGAAGTAAAGGATTCCAAGAGGATGGAAAGGTAGAAAGCGATTTTGAGGCTGAGGTAGGGCTTTTAGATTTTATTTTTAATTCAATAGCAATTGATGTTTAATGTAATTTATATCTAATGTTCCATTAAATTATGGATGCACACAAGAGTATGAAGAACCCCCATCACCCAGCTTCAACATTTGTTTCATCGATATTCCCACCAACTCTTCCCCCACCCCCAAAGCAGACTATTTAGAAACAAATCCAACATAAGAAATGTCATATGAGAGATTAGCTCTTCCACATTTTGTTGGAATTTGGGATTTTCTAGCTGTTGCTGGGCTACAGGGTTCTTTCCAGGCTACATTACAGCAACTGGAGAGTGTTTAGTGTCATCATCTACTGAACCTTTAGAGAAATCCAGGAGGAGCTTCTGGCTGTGACTAGACATCCAATGAACTCACCAAAGAAGCTTAACCCAACCTGGACCCCTGAGCCTTTTCAAATCCCTGATGAATATTCAATTGACATTTAAGCTGTCTCAGAACTACTAGCAAAGAACCTTGGTATCTTGACTCAACCCTAGTGGCAAATTTCCATCCCTTCTACCAGAATGTTCACCCCAACAGGACAGAGGAAAAACCTTACAGGGGCTGAGTCAAGGTATGCTCTGTAGCAGGAGACGTGGAGGAAGGATGTTGGTGACTGCTTAGAAAGGACGCAAAGGATTTTAAGTTGTTACATACTGCACCCTGTCTCTGCTTCAAAAATACCCAGAAGAGAGGAAACTTGAGACTGAATCAAGATCCAGAAGATTTTGATGTAGCTCTCATTGCTGCCTACATTATGGAGATCCCCTGATAATATTAGCAAGGAGGATAATTATGACATGGAGTTGATTTCACCATAAACCTTATTCTTGTACTTTTTTTCTTGCTGGTACTTTTAAGGTTATTGTGCAGCAGTTTGGGAAAGCTCTCTATGATAGGATAGACTAGACCAATATTTTTATAACATATGATGGATGTTCTATGATGTCTTTTTCTTGCATCTTTTTCTTATCTACCTTGATGCCAGTGGATTATAAGGAATCTATGTAGCTTGTATTTGCATGACTTCAATTCACTGTAGTTCCTTCCTTATTTGACCCAAAGAACCCCTAATAGATCTTGAGTGTTATCCCTGTGTTGCATAAGCCTGAAGTTGGTAAGATGAAACCCAATATCAAGAAATAGAAGCGAAGCCCTGGCTGATGGCACAATGGATAAGGTGCCGGCATGCGAACCCAAAGGTTGCTGATTTGATTCCTAGTCAGGGCACATAACCCAGTTGCAAGTCAGGCCTGTAGCCAGATCCGTGGTGATCTGGTGAAAGGCAACCATACCTTGATGTGTCTCTCCCTCTCTGCCTCTCTCCCTTCCTCTCTCTCAAAAATAATGAATAATGTCTTAAAAAAAAAAAAAGGAGTTAGAAGCAAGTAACTTGTGCAGAAGGAATATTAAAAAAAAACATAGTTTGGTTCACACATGATTAGTGTAGGGTTCCACACTACACTAGGTTCTCTGGTTTTCGAAATTTTGAAGTGTAACTAATCTTTTCATGTGCTATTTCATCAATTTTCGGTAACAAATGTGTACATAGGGCATCTTACCAAAATTTGAGAACTTTTAAAAATAAAAGTAAATTTTAAAAATTTTATATGAAAAATGGCCATATATCTTTAAGGTGTAAGGACTTCAAAACATTGTCTCAAGGAAGAAATACCAAAATTTCTCCTTTTTTTAATTAAAAAATTTTAAATTTTATTTGGTTTATAGTTTAAATGGCCTCACATTTATTAATGAATCAACCCACTATGACAGAAAAAAAAAAATCCCGTTTCCAATAATTCCCTAATTAAGACACCCAAGTGTTCAGGCAGTAGTGATCTTTTCAGTGATTTTAAGAGGCAGACAGCAGGGATAGGGCACAAATATGTAAGCCATTCTGATGTGGTCTTTACAGACCCAGTTTAGTCCTCCAATGATGTCTCTTCCTGGAATTGTACCTGATTTTATTACCAGTTTTCATTCAAATCATTGGGGAATGGGGCAGTTTTGCTTTTGTTTCTTGGCCAGGAACCTCTTGATTCTGAAAGTCTTGTGAGAAGACATGGCAAAGAAGAATCAACCTCACTCACCACTATGGCGGAGCTCTTTTTTCTTTTTTTCTTTCTTTTTTTTTAATTTCCACTTTGTTTTTATTAGGATACAAGTAAGGCCCATCCAATACAATTAATTGGTTGATGCATCTGGTAAAATCTGTTTCCTTACCTTCCTTTTTTGTTCATTGTTGTTTCGTTGCAATTTATTTATAGGAACCAGATTATTTGTCCTGTAGTTTTCCACATTCTGCATTTTGATGATTGCAATTTGACAGGTTTCCCCGTATTCTACTGAGATGTGTTTTTTAGCAATATCTTTTTAAAAGATTTTATTAAGGAAGAGGGGAAGGTAGGGAAAAAGAGAGGAAGAGAAACATTGATTGGTTGCCTCTCACACATACCCCAACCAGGGACCAGGCATGTGCAACCTTTTACTTTGCAGGAGGATGCCCACCTGAGCCATACCAGCCAGGGCTTCTAGCCACACTTTATAGTGGTTTTAGCTACTCTCAAATCACTGGTTACCTTCCTATATTAACTGCTGTTGATGATCATTACCTAGACTTATTTTTTCATTAGGAATTTCAAAATGGTAATACTCTTATTAGCTGAAATATTTCTATATAATTCATAAATTTAGTTATTCTAAGGGTATATACGTGTGTGTGTGTGTGTGTGTGTGTGTGTGTGTGTGTGTAAATGCTGCTTCCCTTTATTCCCAAGTATGCAAGATGAGGAATTGGTTTCCTAGAATTCTCCAAAGGTGACCATGGTGATGTTTTTTTTTTAAATTTTTTATTTGTTATTTTCCAGAGAAAGGGGAAGGGAGAGAGGCAGAGAGGAAGAGAAACATCAATGTATGGTTGCCTTTCATCTGCCTCCAGCTACAGACCTGGCTGGAGACCTGGCTTGCAACCTAGTTATGTTGCCCTGGCTGGGAATCGAACCAGCAACCTTTGGGTTCGCAACCATGGTGATTTTGAGAGGGTTTTGTTATAGTACCATTATGAGTTAATACATTTTAATATAGTTTAATTTTTAGGTTTAAATTTTTTTAATATTTATTTTTAGAGAGAAAGGAAGGGAGTCGGAGAGGGAGAGAAACAACAGTGTGTGAGATAAACATCAATTGGTTGTCTCTCACACCCCCCAACCCAGGCATGTTTCCTGTCCAGGAATCAAACCAGCAACCTTTCGGTTTGTGGGACAGCACCCAACCACTGAGCCACAGAAGTCAGGGCTTAATACAGTTTCTGTTTCAACCCATCGCAGTTCTTGTTAAAGATAATCTAATTGTCTTGTCTTCATAACTTACATTTTATGAACACTGGGTTTTGCAGCTGATGGAGTATAGTTTGAATCAAGACAAAAGAGTTGATGAGAAGACCAGTTAGTTTATTGCAGTAGTCCTGGAAGGAGACTATGGTAATCCAGCATACCTTTCACCAGGGTGAAGGCAGTTAAATTGCTGGTGGATTGGATGTGAAGAATGAGGAAAAAGGAGTAATTGAAGATTAGGAGCCTGAGCAACTGAGTTTCTGCCTGGCTGCTCCTGAAAACACTGATTTAATTATGAGTACAGTTTCTTAGGCCTCACCACTACAGGCTCTGATTCAAGAGGTCTTGGGTTGAAGCCAGAGTATCTCTACTCTGAGTAATTATCAAGCACTCCAAATGACTCTGACCCAAATGACAGTTGAGAACCACTTGATACATTAAGGAAATATATATACACTAAATACAACAGAGAGTCAGGTTTATAGTGGAAGATGTATAAAGAGGGGTGAGGCAGTTGGTTTTTGCATAGTAAGGGACTCAACTTGTAAATTGGTGAAGGCTTTACAAAACACAATGCCAGTTTCTGGAGTGAAAAAGGAAACATAAATAATACCTGTAAATATAATTGCGTACTTTTTACCTTTTTTTAATTTATTTTTTTATTATTGTATTTGTTTACCTTTTTAATGGCACTGAGACTTGGAGAATTAAGCTACGTAAGACCTGCCTTAAAATAGTTTGTCACGGTCTGCTTTTTTTCTCTGCTTATTATTACAAATACAAAAATGGATTACAATCTACTATTATACTTGGGTATGTGATAACTGATTAGAGTTTCAGATAGTAAAATTCAATCTCCTTTAAGTAAGAAAACCTGTTACAAAAAAGAGGAAAGAGTATTTATTAGGTATTTACATCTCAATCCTATCAATCCTACCATGTATCTACACCATCCTCATTTTGCAGATGATCAAAGAATAAGATATCTGAAAAATTTGGATTCACACTTTTGTATGCTCCAATTCCAAAGCTATTAAAGCTCTGCATTAAACAAATGTGTGGATAATGAGCTCAGAGAAAGATTAGAAATATAAGTGCAAGAAACCTGGGAAGTAGCACAATTTAATAATGGAAATGCTTCCATTTTACTAGCTACGTATTTAATAGATAAGGACAGTGGCTTTGAAATAGGACTTGAGGAATATCTTTTACAAAACCTTTTACAAGGCTTTCCTTTCGTGACCTACCAAGGATACGCTTTAAAGTATTAACTTTGCCATGCAAAGCTGCACTAGTACACTGCAATTGTGATATAAAAGTAAATGGAGGCCTGATTGTAAGGTGAATCGCCTGCACAGAGTGGCAAAGACCCCCACCGCTGGCCAGGGGTGGTCATTGAACTCAGACAGTTGCCGCTAAAACGTCCTAGGCTCTGCGAGCTTTGCAGGCTGGGCTCTGCAGACAGTGCCCTTGAAATTGAAACCAGGTCCCGGCAGCTAATTTGCATACCTAGCAGTAATTTGCATACCTCCTCGCCTTCGGTGACCGAGGACGGAGGAGATAAAAATACTCCAGGGTCGGCACTTGCCTTTCGCCTGTTACAGGCCTGAGCTGAAGGTCCTGTGCTGGTCAGGGCCTACAGAAGAGGTAACCAATCAATGTTTCTCTTCCTCTTTCTCCCTCCCCTTCCCTCTAAATAAGTAAATAAACAACTAAAGTGAGAAAAATAAAATGGTAAGAAAATCCGTTGTTAGAAATTAAGTTGCAAGATTTTGTTTAGACAGATTCAGCTTCCCGACATACAGCTACAGAGAGGTCTGGCTAAGGTGAAGGGCGAGAAATAAGGGGCGGTAGGGGGAGTTTGCCGAGGGGGTGGAAGGTGGTCTAGGACGGATTGGTTGTGAAGCTGACGCCCCCAGAGCCAATAAAGAGGGCGCGCTCTTTGGCTCAGGAGCGTTTCTGGCTTCTGAGCTGACTCAGGCTCTCCCTCCGGCTCTGGCCCCTGGGCTGGCTCTCTTCTTGGAGGATTGCCTGGATGACCCTGCTGCAGCTGCCTTTGTTTCCCAATGGATGGTATTTTGCATGGGAAGAAACTCTGGGCACAGCCTAAGATCAAGCGGGCCTGGCGGAGGGTGGCAGGTGTATTCTTAGGCTGCTCTAGAGGGAACAGGCTCTGAGGCAAAAGAAGCCTGCCATTCTTCTGGAATTATGCAGTGTTTGTGTATTATGTTGTTTTAGTTTGTGAACTAACCCTAGAGAAACTAACAGGGGAGTGACGGGAAAACCCAGGTGTTAAGAGTTTAGCCTTAATTGATAGGTTTAAGTGATTAAAGTTGTGACTTGATGCTTAAGTGACCAATTTTGAATAAAGACTCCTTTCCTTGATCAACAAACCTTTGTCTCTGGAATTTTGCCTAGATGGTGTTGGTGGGCAGCAGGACCCCCGCTTGCTGTTCTGTAACAGTTGCATTATAATGTTGATGAATATGGTAGGAAGCTGACTTGTTTATATCAGCCTATGGTAAAATGGCTTGTCATACATCAGTTGCTTCAAGTCACAAAACCTACCAACAATGTTAAGTGAGAACTTCCTGTATACACTTTGTATCTTAAAGCCTATACAGAATTACCCTGTTTTCAGTTGTTTTATTGTACCAAAAGAGGCAAAACGTCTATTGTACATATGACTGCTGCAGTTGCGGTGTACTCAAGGTCAGCATATCCCTATAGGGGTAAGAGCTCCTTGACCTCTGTACTAAGCAGCTCACCTCTTGATGTACTTATCTTGTATTCACTAAATACAAGAAACAGTTTTTGAGGTTTCTTTCATGATACCCAGTCTATCAATTAACACTTCTCATCACTGTCTGCCTAGAACAAAAATAGGAAAGGAGTCAAATGTTCAGTAATAGGGCCTTTGAATGCTAGTCCTTTTCTGCTGAGTCCAGTATATTATTGAAGGCTATTATATTAGCTGGTCAGAAGCCCTTTTGACTTTGGGTCCCAGTTGAAATGGACAGAAACCTAATCTTCAGACAACTAACACTGCCTTACTGCTGCGGCCATGCAGCATGCAAATCAAATAATTATGTGTATTTTGGGACTCGCCATCTGTATCAGAAGATATCACAAGATTCAGAGTCTTATGTTTTATGATTGAGAACTCACATCAAAGCAAGTAGGGAAGAATCAAATTATCACTCAGTGCTAATTTCTTATATTTACCTACCTTTTATTATTCACTATTTTTTACACAGCATAAGATAAAGTAAAAAGTTTACATAATTTCTTATTTTAACTAAGTATTCAGTGGAAGATATTAACTTTTAGAATCAGGAAGGGTGACAGTTTACCATAATGTGTGTAGAAGTGTCAAGTTAAGAGGCAGGAAAGTCGCTATACTAAGTAAGCTAATATTTCTTTTCCTTCCCTGATCTACCAAGAACATGCTTTTATTAAGGTGAAATATTAACTTTTCCATGCAAAGCTGTATCACGTACTGCAAAATCTTTTCCAGGGAGCCTAAAATACCAAGGATTACTTAATAAGAAGTGTAAAAGGCAAAAATAACTCAATTACAAGGTACTTTTGTGAACAATGATGAATATAATATTCTTTTGCTGTAAGGCAAATGTGTCTACACAAAAGTCAGGTCCATGTCTTTGGTCTATAATTCATATATGATTTGTTTATCTTAATTCTCCTGCTACCTGTATCTGCAAGAAGCTTATAGACCATTTCTCATGAACTATTTAATTTGCCTTTTCTCTATCAATTCTTAATGCCAGTGCAAAAAAAATTTTTTTACCCTACAGTGTACTATTAGGGAATGGCTCTTCCCTCCCCTAACAAAAAGAGTAAATTAGATAAAGGACTCAGGAAGCTGTGCCTTGGTTAATTTTATCTGCCTTTATTTTAAATAAACAAGAATGCTAAAAAGATGACAAGCCTAATGAAAACCTTCCTAAAAATTAGACCATTATCTCTGTTTTAATAAACAGAGCAAATATTTATTTAACAATTATGTCTCTTTGATGGCTCTTAATAACACTTTTGGTCACATTAAAGACCCTCTTGAAATAGTCTAGACTGGGTTTCAAATGAGCAGACATGCCCTAGAACTTGTTTTATCCATCAGTCTAAGAACTTATTTTGACATCTGCTCTTTTTCTAAATGTAGAAGTCCCAATGTAGCCTAGTTATTGTAAAATTTTGGATATCTGGTTCAGGCTAATGGAGGAGACCTGTGCCACGTACATTAAATTATATGTTTTTAAAGTTGTATTTTTCACATAGAAATCAACATAAATTTCAAAGTAGAAATGAGTTTAAGTTTGTCAGAACATTCTCAATCAGGAAGGTTGAGTAGGGAGCTGGAATAGAGGGGAAAAAAATCCCACTCGTACCATTAAGATATCTGATTGGGAATAAGAAATCACATAAAAGAAGTAATTATCATGCCCTTCTATAGAAGACTCTTCCCCCTTATTACCATACAATAAGTAAAAATAAATTAACATGAAAGAAAATAATATGCCTACTGACAGTAGGGTTTTCAGCCAAGAGTTTTCCTTTAAAGTAGGCCTTACTGCAAGGAAGCATCCCAGCCATTCATAGACACTAGAATTTTTGGCTTTTTGAGAAGTACCACATGAATGAGGTACCAAATCCAGAATGTAGAGTATGTAAGGAAGGTTACTATATCCTTATGGATGAAATAAATGAGGAGGAGCTGTTGTATTACATATTTTGCTATTATTTTAAAGTTAAAATCATTAAAACTTAAGGTTAAACATTTGAGTTCTTGTTAATAAGCCAAACATAAAATTTGCCCTTATATATCTTTTTGGATTTTTATTGTACTTTTTCCATTACTGTTTATCTCCCTTATAACCCTCTTCCCCGCTGCAAATCACCACACTGTTGTTTTTGTCCATGAGGCCTTTCTCCTTTTTGCTCAATTCCTCTACCCACTAACTATCCCCCTCATAGCTGTCATCTATTTTGTTTGTTAGCTCAGTTTGTTCATTAGATTCCACATATAAGTGAAATCATATGGTATTTGTCTTTCTCTGATTGACTTACTTCAGCCAGCTCCATCCATTTTGTCAGAGTAAAAATTTTTTTATGGCAGAATAGTATTTCATTGTGTAAATGTCCCATAGTTGTTTTATCCACTCATCTACTGATGGACACTGCTTCCATATCTTGGTGTTTGTAAATAATGCTGCAATGAACATAAGGATGCTTATGCTCTTTCAAATTAGTGACTTGGTTTTCTTCAGATATATTCCCAGAGTGGAAGAGCAAGGTCAAAAGGCATATCCATTAAAAAAAAAAAAAAGACATATCCATTTTTTATTTTTGTTATCTCTGTACTGCTTTCCACAGTGGCTGCACCAACCTGCATTCCCAACAGTGCAAAAAGAGTTCCCCTTTCTCCACATCCTCACAAACACTTGTTCGTTGACTTACTGAGAATAGCCCTTCTGACAAGTGTGAGATGATATCTCATTGTGGTTTAAATTTACATTTCTCTGATCATTAGTGATGTTGAGCAGTTTTTTATGTCTATCGGCCATTTGTATGTTCTCTTTGGAAGAGGGGTTTGTTTAGGTCGTTTACCCATTTTTTAGTTGGATTGTTTATTTTTTATGTTGAATTTAGTAGGTTCTTTATAAATGTTGGCTATTAACCCATTATCAGATGTATCAGTGAATATGTTCTCCAGTTCAGTGGTTATCTTTTTATTTTGTTGATCTCCTTTCTTTGCAAAACCTTTTTAGTTTGATGTAGTCCCATTTATTTTTTTCTTTTGTTTCCCTTGCCTAAGTTAAAATATTACTACAAGCAATATCCTAAATTTTACTGCCAACGTTTTCTACTAGGATTTTTATGGTTTCGGGTAGAATATTTAAGTCTTTAATCCATTTCGAATTTATTTTTGTGTGTGGCATGTGAAAGTGGTCTAATTTCATTTTTCTGCACATATCTATCCATTTTCCCAAACATTATTTATTGAATAAACTATCTTTAGCCCATTGTATGTACTTGCTTCCCCTGTCAAATATTAATTGACTGTAAAGAGGTGGATTTATTTCTGGGCTCTCTATTCTGTTCCATTTTTCTATGTCTGGTTTTATGCTACTATCATACTATTTTGATTACTATGGCCTTATAGTATAATTTGATATTAGGTAGCATGAGTCTTCCAACTTTGTTCTTTCTCAGGATCACTGTTGCTACATGGGGCCTTTTCTGGTCTTTCTGAAATATTTGTTCTAGTTCAATGAAATACAAAATTGGAATCTTGATAGGAATTGCATTGAATCTATAGCTTGCTTTGGGTAGAATGGACATTTTAATAATGTTAATTTTTTTAAACTGATGAATACAGTATGTGCTTCCAGTTATTTATACATTCTTCTACTTCTTCAGTTTCTTATAATTTTCTGAATATATCCTTGGTTAGGCTCATTCCTAGGCATTTTATTCTTTTTGTAGCTATTGTGAGTGGGATTATTTTCTTAATTCCCCTTTCTGTTAGTTCATTATTGGCAAATAAAAATGCAATTGATTTATGGATGTTAAATTTGTATCTTGCTACTTCATTGATTTATCAGTTCTAGAAGTTTCATGGTGGAATCTTAGGGTTCTCTAGGTACAGTATCATGTCACCTGCAAAGAAACAGTTTTACTTCTTTCCAATTTAGGTGTCTTTTATTTCTTCTTCCTGTCTGAATGCTATAGCTAGAACTTCCAGTACTGTGTTGGGTAAGAGAAATGAAAGTGGATATGCCTGTCTTGTTTCTGATCTTAAAGGGAATGTTTGTAGTTTTTGTCCATTGAGTATGGTGGGTTTATCATATATCATCTTTATTATGTTTAGGTATGCTCTCTCTATTCCCACTTTGAAAGTACCATAAATTGGTGCTGGATTATGGTTTTTTAAATATATTGCTATATTCGGTTTACTATTTTATTGAAGATTTTAGAGTCTATGTTCATCAGGGGTATTGGCCTGTGATTTTTTTTTGTAATGTCTTTATCAGGTGTTGGAATCATGTTAATACTGGCCTTATAAAATGAGCTTAGTAGGTTTTTCTCCTCCTGAACTTTGGGAATAGTTTGAGAAAAGGTGATGTTAGTTCTTCCCAGAATGTTTGGTGAAGTTCACCTGTGAAGCGATCTAGTCCAAGGCTTTTGTTGTTGGAAGTTTGATAACTGCTTCAATTTCACTAGGTGTAAGCTGTCTATTCAGAATCTCTGATTTTTCTGGATTTATTTTTCAAAGACTGATGTCTCTAGGAATTTATCCTGATGGGGTCCACCTGGGAAAAACATGGAAACTTGGGAGTCCCGCATGAGCCTAGCTAAACCTGTAAGTCCCAACCAGAAGACCAGGAATGCTGGATACATATATGTTTCCATGTAAAACCAATGGCCCTGGGGGAGGGGAACTAGGTCATGGGAAAATGCTTTAGTTACTATGAAGCCCAGCCTGTTCTCTCACCTGGCCTGAATCTTTGTTGTATCAACTGTGGAAGTGTTTTAAATTTGAATGCACATCCTGACCTGAGTGAGATCTCCCTGCCCCCTCACTTGTTTTTCCTCTTCCCTGTAATTAGCATTGATTAGCACTGATTGACAAGCTACATGCCTCCAAGTTTACCCCTTTCAATAAAAGACCTTTGGAAACAAAGAACTGAACCTTTGGCCTTGAGCCACTGGTCAGATCTTCCCCTTACACAAGGGGCACCCAGGGATTTTACTGTGATTATCAGGGTCCCCGACATTATCCTTTTCATCCAGGTTGCCTAATTTGTTGGCATATAGTTGTTCATAATATTTTCTTACAATTCTTTGTTTTGTATTTCCTTCAGTTGCTATTTCTCTTCTTACATTTCTGATTTTGAGTCCTGTCTTTTTTCTTGATGAGTATGGTTAAATGTTTGTCAATCTTACCTTTTCAAATAATTAGCTCTTGGATTCACTGATATTTTGAATAGTGTTTTTAGACTATTTCATTCATTTCTGCTTTGATCTTCATAAATTCCTTCCTTCTACTCACTTTGGGCTGTGTTTTCAAGTTCCTTTAATCATATAGATTATTTATTTGAACTTTTTCTTGTGTTTTTGAGATAAGCCTGTAATGCTACGAATATCCCTTTTAGGATTGTTTTTCCTGTGTTCCACCGGTTTTGGATTGTTTTCATTTTCATTTGTTTCAAGGTATTTTTTTATTTCTTCCTTGATCTTGATGTTTAATAACATCTCATTTAGCTTCCATATCTTTTGTGTTTTTCAGTGATCTTCTTGTGATTGATTTCTAATATCATAGCATTGTCAGAAAAGATGCTTGATTTTATTTTTCTTAAATTTATTGAGACTTGTGTCTTAACATAGTCTATCCTAGAAAAAGTTCCATGTGTACTTGAAAGTATGTTATTCTACTGCTTTGGGGTGAAATGCTCTGAAGATATAAATTCATTTGATCTAGTGTGTTAAGGCCACTGATGCCTTGCTGATTTTCTGCCTGGAAGATCTATTGATTAAAATCAATGAGGTGTTAAAATCCCTGACTATGACTGTATTTCTGTCAGTCTCCCCCTTTATGTCCACCATATTTAGGTGCTCCTGTGTTGGGTGCATAAATGTTTACTAGGTTTATATTCTCTTATTGGATTGTTCCCTTTATCACGATGTAGTATCCCTCTTGTCTCTTACTATAGTCTTGGTTTTAAAGTAATGTATATTTTGTCAGGTATAAGTATTGCTACCCAGTCTTTTTTTCCCTTTCCATTTGCATGAAATACATTTTTCCATCCCTTTACTTTTAGTCTGTGTATCTTTCAATCTGAGATAGGTCTCTTGGAGACAGCATACATATGGGTTGTTTACTTATTCTGCTACTTTTCTGTCTTTTGGTTGCAGCATTTAAGCCATTTACATTTATGGTGATTACTGATAGACACTATTTTCCTGTTTTTCTTCTTAAAGCAAGCCCTTTAACATTTGTTGTTCTACTGGTTTGGTGTTAACAAACTCCTTAAGCTTTTTCTTGTCTAGGAAGCTAATTTTTTCTCCTTCAATTTTAAATAATAGCCTTGCTAGGTAAAGTAGTCTTGGTTGTAGGTCCTTGTTTTTCATCATTTTAAATATTTCATTCCACTCACTCCTGGTCTGAAATGTTTTGAGTAATCAGATGCCAGTTAACTGATGCTCCCTTGTAGGTAACTACCTGCTCTTCTCTTGTGGCTTTTTAGGATTTTCTCCTTGTCTTTAAGCTTTGTCATTTTAACTATGATGTGTCTCAGTTTAGGCTTCTTTGGGACTCTGAGCTTCTGGGACTTGTGTCTTTTTCTTCACAAGATTAGGGAAGTTTTTGGTCATTATGTCTTCAAATAGATTCTCAATCCCTTGCTCACTCTCTTCTGGTATTCCCGTGAGGCAAACGTTGTTGCACTTCATATTCTCCAAAATGTTTCTTAAGCTCTCTCTCTCTTTTTTTTTTTTTGTAAAGTCTCTTTTTTCCTTTAGTTGCATTGCCTGGTTGTTTTTTTCCACCTTGTCTTCCAAAACACTGATTCTATCCTATGTTTCATCTAACCAACTATTTATTCCTTCCAGTGTATTATTTATTTCAGATATTGCATTCTTTGTTTCTGACTGGTCCTTTTTTTATTGTATCTATGTTTGTTTGGGGTGTTTTTTTTTTTCCATGCTATTGAGTACCCTTATAATTATTACTCCAAAATTCAGAATCTAATAAATTTCTTCAATTTCATTTAGCTCTTCTTTTGGAGGATTTTATTGTTTTTTCATTTGGGGTCTGTTTCTTTGTCTCCTCATTCTAATTGCCTCTTTATGTTTGTCTCTATGTATTTGGTAGATCTTCAAATTCTGGTGAAAATCTATTTTGGATGCTGCCTGTGACTGGCCCAGGACAACTTGTTTATAGAGTTATCCAGAACTTTTGGCTCCTTCTGTTGGTCCTGTTTGTGTGCAAAGAGAACCAGGCTGAGCACCAAGTCCAGCTTTTACCAGCACCACGACCAGAGAAGGGTCATTTAAAGTCTCAGGGTTCTCAGATATCTGCTTTAGTTGTTAAACTTGGTCACTGAAATAGCCTCTAGCTGTACTCCTTAGCAGTCTGGCTTAAGCTCCAAAAAACAGGGCAGGCCAATTCCCGTGGGTGGCTGGGCTGTTGCTTCCCCTCAGGCTGATGCCTTTTGGAGGAGAGCACTCTGCCTGAGAAAGATGTCCTCTGCAGTGTGGAAAATGACTCAGCTCAGGGCTCCTGGCAGCTGTTCCTTCAGTTTTCTCCTGAGACACCAGCCTTAGACTCTTCCTCAAGCATCTCTAGTCCACTCTGCCCACCCTGGGCTCTGCCAGAGCCCAAGGAAAGTAGCTGCAAATGCAATTTTGTGCCTTGGTTCTTTAACAGACTTTCTGCATCTCCTGTCATTTCTCCCAGGTGGTGAGAAACCTCACTTTCACAGCTGGATGCCGAGTTCCTTTCCTGGCTCTTATCGTAGGCTGGGTTGAGACTCCTTACTTTTCAGGGAGAACACCCCAGTCACTGAAATATTCCTCTGGAACTTCAGGTGTCATCCATACGAGCCCAGCCAACCCTCTTGAGCCAGTCATGTTGTGGTGTTTTTTTCTATCTCTAGTTATAAGGCTCCTCTCCAGCTAGGGTTCATTTGGTTATTCTGGATGATTTTTCTAGAACTTAATAGTAATTTCAGGTTGGTCCTGGGAGGTTTGTGCACCTTCCACTTAACTCTTCTGCCACCTTGGATCTCTCCTCATATATATATATATATATATATATATATATATATATATATATTTAATTTTATTGTTGTATTATCCTCATATTTTTTTAATGACTCTTCCAAATCCCAATGAATAGAACTTCAGCAAGTATGATACTTTTAAAATAAAGAAAAAAATATAGCAATGTCTTTGACATATCCTAATAAAAAACAGATGTTGTTGGAGGATAATGTCATTGGTACTCACTGATAATAAGATTATTTCTTTGATTAATCCTAGAGATGTAAGTAGGGCAAAATCTACAATGCAGGGTGTGTTACCTAGTAATACTACTATACCTAGATATTATCATTAGGTATAAAACTAATTAGAAACCATATTTGAAAAGATCAAGATAGCTGACATAAACTTAAAAATTATATGCACTCTAATTTCTAAACAAGATATTCAACCAGTTAAATTGAGAATACAGTGGGTGGTAGGAGTATGAGTCAATTATTCTGTTACTAATAGTACTTTTAATGTACTGTCAGTAAAAATCAAGTAATGATATATACAGACATCTCCATAGAAGTGTGATATTTGTGAAAGATTAAATTTTCTGTAAAGAAAAACTAATCATTAAAATTATGGCACCAAGGAAGCAAATACATTTTTGAAACTTTTATTGATTTTAAATTTAAAACAAAATTCAATTTGAATCACAAGTGAGAATACAATGCCTTCAAGATTTTTCTAATGCTATTATTCTACATAATGAAATGGAATTAACAGCATAGCATAATGTAAAGTTGTCCAGTGGTTTATATATTTTCTTGGAGTAACTTAAACTTGTTTTTCACTTAATACCATTTATTAGACCTATATAAAAACAGATATTTTTTAAATGACTTGCCAAATATATTATGAATGTGTTTAAGAACACAAATCTATAAATGCCCAGGTAAAGGAGCAAGCAAAGTCTCCACTTTTACAGTGAGCTTGCTTTCCCTTTGTAAGCAAGAAGAGTAGACTGTGTTGTTTTTTGCTGCAAACACTTTTATACTTATTCTCTCTAGAGGTATATGGAGAACCCAAATACTGTATTTCATGAAATTCTGATCAACCTGATTTTCTGTGTAACATTAGTCCTACAAAGTAAAGGAGCTTCTCTTTCTTTGGATTGAAAAAAAAAAAAAAAAGTGTCCCTTAAAGAAAAAGCACCACTGGCTACACCTAACCTGATTGCTAACTTATAGCTTATTTGTTTGAATGCAATTCAAAGAATCATCTGGAATTCCATGGCAACTACTATGAGTTTGATTAACAAAAATGTAACAAAAAGATAGATGGATGAATTATAGAAGGCCCAAAAACAAATTCTGATCCTAAACACAATAACAAAAAGTTTTCTATTCAGGATTAATCTGTCTTTAAGACTCAAAATGATCTGGAGGTTATCCAGCCCAACTGCCATCCAGATACCACACCTCTCACATATAGTAGTCTTCTGAATTATAAAAATGTATAAAGTTATTTCAAAAAAACCTACATAAATAAAAATTATCTATGTATAGAAATATCTATTCAGAAATTCCATAATTTAAATATTCAAATCAAATTGGGTAGATCTGGTTCCCTTTCACTTCCAGACTGTATTTACACACTAACACATCAAGTTACATTAAAACAATGAATAGACCACCTGACTCATGAAAAATACAATGTTCTAACACAGTGCCTATTTTTCCCATGAACATAAAACTGCAAGTCACTTGTATGAATTATACCTCAACAAAACTGTAAAAAGAAAACTGCAAGTAACTGACTAACCTGGACTTTGGTCTCTCATTTTAAGGTTTGGTTCTGAAATGCAAAGTTGGTTTTTGAAAGTCCAATAAAAATCAATCTCATGTAAAGTCTGTGTATTATATGAATGGTTTACAAGGAATGCTGAACCCGCTGCATCAGTAATGGGAGGTTTTGGTGAAAAACCAATGTGTCCAAAATAACTATTTGGTCAAAAGTATAAAAGGTTTTACCTTTTTGAATTATGAAAAAGCTAAGTATTTGCAAGATATATGAAAATACTCAGCAGAGATACTATGAAAAGTTGAATAACAAAGTAACTCCTTTCTCAAAAAAATTATTTTAGGCCACAGTATATAACAGAACTTATTGCTACTTGAAATATCATTAAAAATAGGTTCAAATATAGAAGAGATTATGTTTCAGTAATACCACTTACTGATATAAAATGATATGCCCCTTTTAGAAGACATACTCATTAGATCTCATTTCTAAAATTGTACTTTTATCATTTCCTAAACTTGTGTATATTTGCTCAAACTGATCTTACCAAAATTGCACAATTTATAAATCAATTAAAGTTCTGATTTCATTAATTTTAGCTTGTTTCATTTCATCAGCATTTGTTTTTTTAGTTCCAAAGGCTCCAGCTGCAAGTTCTCTCTTCGTGTTTTGTATTTTCAGCATATTTTCTTCAACAGAGTCCTTCACAATAAACTTTAAAAGAAAAAGAAAGGTAAATTGGCTAAGTACTTTTCAAGTCACAATACTTAAAATCTTTAAAAATAAATGAAAACAAAAAGATGGAATATGAGTCTGGAATATGAGATGGAAAATTATGCAGCTTTCAAAAATGGTCAATAATAATTTTTAAAAGCTATTTAGCTCCCCCTTTTTCCTAAATACACAATGAGAATATTTAGAACATAATAACTAGATGAGCATTGCTTTCCTTTATTGCTTGATATGGTTTTCTGCTAAAGACACGTTACATCTTTAAATTCCATCAGATAAGAATAGCATACAAAAAAGCATATTTTACAGATAGTTCTGTTCATTGGCATATAAGTAAAATAAATGTATCACTATATATAAAGGAATCCTTTATACTCTAAAATTGTATTTGTACTTTTTGAAAACTAGGCAAAAAATATAAACAAGCAATTCACAGAAAAAAACATTAACAGACAACAGATATACTCAAGGGCACTTTCTTGACTATTACATAAGCATAAATTTACATCGTTCTCATACATCAAAGTCTATTTTGAAAAAACTTGAAAGTTATCAGATAAATTCTAAGTCCAGAATTCTATTTCTTAACCAATCCTGAAAAAATACTTGAATATATACACAAAGATGCATGTAATATAATGCTCATTATGGCCCTGTTTTTATTAGCAAATGAACTGGACTGGTTAAATAAAGTATTATATATAATACCAGGCATGCAGGGATGGTACAATATTCACAAATCAATAAATGTCAATACACCACATAAACAGAAAGATAAAAACCATATAATCATATCAATAGATGCCGAAAAAGCATTTGATAAAGTACAGTAGCCTTTTATGATAAAAACACTCAGCAAGATGGGAATAGAGGGAGCATACCTCAACATAATACAAGCCATATACGAGAAACCTGAAGCTAACATCATATACTAAATGGGCAAAATCTGAAAGCCTTTCCGTTACGATCAGGAACAAGGCAAGGGTGTTCACTCTCTCCACTTCTATTCAACATAGTCTTGAAAGTTCTAGCCACAGCAATCAGACAAGAAAAAAGAATCAAAGGCACCCAAATTGGAAAGGAGGAGGTAAAACTGTCATTATTTGCAAATGACATGATAGAGCACATAGATAGTGTCTATAGATTCCACTAAAAAACTATTCCACCTAATAAGTGAATTTGGCAATATAGCTGGATACAAAGTCAATATCTAAAAATGAAGGCATTTTTATACACCAGCAATGAAACATCAGAGAAAAGAAACTAAAAAACAAGTCCCATTAACTCTAGCAACCAAAAAAATAAAGTACCTAGGAATAATTTTAGTCAAGGATACAAAAGACCTGTACTTGGAAAATTACAGAACACTGAAGGAGTTAAGGAAGCTAAAATAAATGGAAGCATATATGTTCATGGATGGGAAGAATCAACATCATTAAAATGTCCATGCTACCCAAAGCCACCTATGGATTCAATGCAATCCCTATTAAAATACCAATGTCATATTTCACAGACTTAGAACAAATACTTAAAAAATTTATATGGAGTCAAAAATGACCCTGAATAGCTACAGCAATCTTGAGAAAGAAGAATGAAGTAGGAGGAATCACAATACCAAGTATCAAACTATATTACAAAGTCATAGTAATCAAAACAGTTTGGTACTCACAAGAATAGACAAACAGATCAACTGAACAGAATAAGAGAACCCAGAAATAAACCCAAGACTCAATGGGCAAATAATATTTGCAAAAGGGGAAGGAAAATAAAGTGGAGTGCAAATATCCTCTTCAACAACTGGTGTTGGGAGAATTGGAGAGACACATGCAAAAAAAAAAAGAAAGAAACTAGACCACCAACTTACACCATACACCAGAATAAACTCAAGATGGACAAAAGACTTAAACATAAGCAGTGCCACCATAAAAGCCCTAGAGGAAAACATAGACAAAAAATTTGCAGATATCCCACGAAGCAAAATTTTCAATGATCTCTCTCCCAGAGCAAGGGAAATAAAGGAACAAATAAACAAATGGGACATCAAACTGAAAAGTTTCTGCTCAGCTAAAGAAAACATCAACAAAATAAAAAGGGAACCAACCCTATGGGAAAACATATTTGCAAATGACACCTCAGACAAGGATTTTGAGCTCCAAAATATATAAAGAACTAATACGACTCAACACCAGGGACACAAACAATCCAATTAAAAAATGGGCAAAGGACCTGAACAGACAATTCTCTGAGGAAGACATACAAAGGGCCCAAAGCCATATTAAAGAATGCTCAACATCACTAGCATTCAGAGAGATACAAATTAAAACCACAATGAGATACACACCTGTCAGAGTGGCAGTCATCAACAAATCAACAAACAACAAGTGCTGGCAAGAGTGTGGAGAAAAGGGAACCCTTGTGCACTGATGCTGGGAATGCAAACTAGTGCAGTCACTGTGGAAGACAGTATGAAATTTCCTCAAAAAACTAAGAATCAAACTGCCCTATGACTCAGTGATTCCACTGCTACGATTATACCTGAAGAATCCTGAAACACCAAATCAGAAGAACCTATGCACCTCTATGTTCATAGCAGTGCTATTTACAATAGCCAACTGCTGGAAACCACCTAAGTGCCTTTCAGTAGATGAATGGATAAAAAAACTGTGGTACATTTACACAATGGGGTTCTATGCAGCAGAAAGAAAGAGAACTTCTGTTATGTTGGATAGCATGGATGAAACTGGAGAATATCATGCTTAGTGAAATAAGCCAGGCAGCAAATACCATATGTTCTCACTTAATACAGGAGACTAATGAACAAACAAGCAAATAAAACAGAACCAGAGACATGAATAGAAGGATTGGACTTTTAATGTACAGAGGGGAGGGGGCGGAGGAAGGGGGAGGAAAAGGCAAAGAAGGAGAACAGTTTAGTCGAGGAACTAGCATGGATGGCCCATGGACAGGGACCACATGTGGGATTGACTGAAGGAGAGGAATAGGGAGGGTGGGGAAGGGGAGAAAAGATAGGGGAAAAAATGAGATGAATATAACAACAATTAAATTAAATTTAAAGAAAAGAATAAAATGGATTCCACTTATCTTAAAATTTTTAAAAAGGTACAGATTAAGTATTAATATATGTCAACAGAGAAAGGGACTTTGAACAGAATATATTAAGCAATTTATTAATGGTGGTTTCTTCTGAAGAGAATAAAGGTAACCTGCATGTTTCAGTCTTTTACAATATTATATTCATGTATTATTTGTCTAACTTGAAAACCTTTAAGAAGTTAGTTTTTAAATAGATGGCTTAAAAACTCACTTTTGTGATGATCACTTCCTGCTTCTGGCCAAGCCTATGACACCTGTCAAAGCACTGATCTTCAGCAGCTGGATTCCAGGCCTACCAAATGGAACAAGAGTTGCTTTATTAACACCCTGACCTGCACAAGTTCTTTCATTTCAGTATTCATACACCTTTTACTGATTGAAATTTTTCTGACTGACGTCAGATGACATTATAAATGCTCTGCAATAAAATATACATACTCCCCCAAGACTCCCAATCACTATTACAATAGGCAGGTACTCTCCATCATCTCAATCCACTGCTTCTAGTAATTACTACAGGACCTGATACATAGAAAGCACACAGTGTTAATGACTGTCAATTAATCACATAGTAGCTTTCTGCTTTTTTTCCCCCATTTAAAAGTTGATCTATATCTGCTTAACAAGGAAAAAAGGTTTACATATCCTCTTAAGTAACTTAATTTATATCAGAAAAGATATAATTGGGTCCATTTATGAATAAGTTTTTTCTCCTTTTTCTGGTCTTTGGTTCTTTTTCTTTTATTCCACTTTCCTCCACTTATTAAGGAGAAGTATAAAAAAATATTTTAGGACTAATAGAAAGTCCTAAAAATTACTTAAGACTTTGTTGATACAATATTCTGTATCTATATTTGAAATCAGTTTAACTTCAAAACTGAACTAAACTGTTTAACAGTGAAGAATTAAAACAATGAATCAATGAAATGGGAAGAATAAGCAAAAATACAGAGTTGTCCAATGTAAAATGATAGCAGTCAAGTGGTTTTGAAACAGTGTCAGGGTAATAATCATTAAATTTCAAAATTAAACTATGAGATGATTCTTGAAACTAAAAATTAGACGTTTTGGGGAAAAGGAACATTTATACAGCAAAGTGCCACCTGAAAACAGAAATAAAACTATCAATCCATACATAGATGATAAGTTTGTAGTATGATTTATACTTATTGTTTTTAAAGTTCCCTTGAAATCAAGGGAAAAGATTTTACTATCAACTTGCTGTAATTTGAGTTGTGGTTTGTTTTTTTGGTATAGAAGTTAGATTTAAGGACATATTCATATTATGATCTTTTAAAACTGATAATCATATTTTCTATTTCACAAATGGACACATTTTGAAACCATTATGCCAAGAGCCCAGGTAAATGTTCCTTTCCACTGCCTGTATTTTGCCTAGAAACCTTATGATAAGCTGGCAATAATACATCTAGTATGACTACCAGGAATCCAATTTATCTCATGATAGTATTAAACTGATAGCTCCCATTCTCACATGAGTAATGAAGCAATTAACTTTATCAAAAGCACATAATGGAACATCAAAATTAACCTAACTCTTACACAACATGAGCAAATTCTTCTCATTGAATCTTATTTTGAGGGCACCTGGCTTTTGTTTTAAAGTTAGAAAACATTTGAAAGATTGAAATGTTCAAACAATCAACTTCCTATGAAACTGCTAAAACATTCTATGTTTTTTAAGATTATAACTGTTAAAGAGTTTACTCTCTAACAAACTTCATAATACTAATTAAATTACTCTATTTGATATTAATAGCCACTTTCTTATCAAGTACTAAGATTATAACCAAAGAATAAAATAATTTGGGAATTAGTTCCAAAATGTAGCCTCTACTATTTTCATTGGGTTAATTAATAATGAGTTCTGTCTGAAAAACTCCAGCCATTGTTAATCTAACAAGAATGCTTTGTGTGACATTGATGTAACCTGGCAGCCAAGGAGGGTGGACTGGAACGCACATAGGTGAACAACTACGGTTTCGCCATTGAGCGAGCATGTACACTGTGGGGTTGCCGTTAGCCTAAGCCGGGCTCAGTGCAATGAACCCAAGTTAGTCTCAAGCGTCTCCAGCCCAAAAAGCCCCTTTGTGCAGTCAGAAAAAGGCATTCCTATGTGAATGCAGCTTAGGTCACACAGTTGGGTGAGTCAAGTTGAAAGTAAATTTTAGCTCCCACTCTACCAAATAGGTCTCTGTTACACAACCACAAGTGACTGAACTGTGTTAGACACAAAAATTTACCTAAAACATTCTATTAATGGTACTGTTTCTAAATTGTGAGGCTGAACCAACTATGGTCTATATAAAATGTAGTTTCCTGGGGCTTGTCCAATAACTCCTGAATCTCTTATGATGGAGGTCAGAAATTACATCTTACCTAATTCTTCTGCACATCAGAGCTGGAGACCATTCGTACCATGACAGTAGTTACTTTACCTATCTTATTTATAGCCAGATTTATAGCCAGACTCTATTAGAGTCCCTGACACAAAGCAGAACCTCACTGTATGTCGGATGAATGAATAAAACCACTACTCTTAAAATATTAGTTAATGGAAAGTTATTTTGCATATAGATGATAAATAGAAAAGCACAGTTCTTAAGGACATGGACTCTGATACTGGTTTGCATATTATTAGCTGTCTGGTGTTAGGCAAGTTCTTTTACTTCTCTATGCTGCAGGTTTCTAATCTGAAAAATAGGTATAATAATAACAAGATCTACCTCTCTTTGGGATGTTGTGAGAATCTCATTTGATTGATATATGTAAAGCACTCAAAACTCTGAAGGTACCTACAAATAGTTTTTGTTCTTTATATTTTTAGTAAAAGTAATGGCATACCAAAAAGTCTACAGAATCACTTACTGGATCCATTAAAAACACCCGAGAAGCTGCAGAAAGGTTCAAACCAACTCCACCTGCTTTTAAGGATAGAAGCATTATAGTTGGAGATCCTGCTTCAGTGTTTTGAAAACACTGAATTGATTCAACTCTTTTCTTTTGGGCCATGGAACCATCCAAACGAGTAAAAACAAATCCAGAGGCTCTAATAGAGGGGACAAAAAGAGACAAATAACACTTCTTATACTATAAAAACATGTTAAGGAACTACAATGTCTTTATTCAACCAATTTTTCACTCATTTATTTTGACAAATATTTACTAATCATCTACTATAATGTCAGGCTCTTGTAGTCAACTTATTTTTTTTGCAATAAGTTCAGACTTAGTCTTTAAAATCCCATTCTCCCAGGAAATATCCTTTATTGTGACCTAAATGTGATTTTAAAGACTTTATTTGTTATTTTTAGAGACAGGGAAAGGGAGAGAGGCAGAGAGGGAGAGAGACATCAATGTATGGTTGCCTTTCACCTGCCTCCAGCTACAGACCTGGCTGGAGACCTGGCTTACAACCTGGTTATGTGCCCTGGATGGGGAATCAAACCAGCGACCTTTGGGTTTGCAGGCCACCCCCTTATCCACTGTGCCACCAGCCGGGACTTGAACATTATTTTAGATAGACAAAATAAATAAAATTGATGAACCATCAATATTTTTTATCTAAATCAAAATAAACATAAAAATCCATTTACTGAAAGTGAGAAGCACTGTTAAACTTACCTGAGTGGTGTTTCTATTAAAGACAGAAACGTTGTAAACTGAGAAACAACTAAACTTTTTATGTTGGGGTTCTTCTTTCTTAAGTCAATCAATGCATGCATAAGGGCATTGATCTGAAAAAAATCAGGACATCTATTAGGTTCCACTTTGAATTGGCAAAATACATCCAAAATTTATTTATTATGAAGGGAAAGGTCTTGTCATGTTATTTCCCTAAGATGCAAAAGTAAAAATCCACCAATTTTTAAAATTGGCTGAATAAATACTATCGTAATCAGAAATCCTTCTCTTTCTTCTGAAAGTCCCACTAGGGAAGCCAACAATCACAAAAAATACATATATATTCACACGAAAGAATTAAAAGCATAATTATTATTTCTGTACATGGTATTTCTTTATATAAACATAAAGAAAATACTCTAATATTTTACCTTTGAACTGGATGTCCATTCCGTGGTAGACTTTCTCTCAGTGTCACATGCCAATTCTTCTGGAGGACATTCTAATAAATTGTCTCCATGTATATCATTTCTGCATAAAGGGCATTTAGCATGTGGCTACATAAGAAAGAACAAAGTATGAGTGATACTTATCAGAGGAATAGAAATATAAGTTAGCTTAAAATTTCTAAAGAACATTGTAAATTCTATATCTCTAATAGCTACCATTCTATAAAACCCTTTATTAGACTCATCCATTTGAGACAAATCTGTACATGCTGAACTCCAGGCAGAACTAACGTTCTAAAGTAGTAAGTAGTAAGTGGGATAGGTGAAAAAGAGAACAAAAGTATGTGATATTGATTAGCACCAAGAATTTGAAACAATGTTACCTATATGCAGATAGGTAAAGAAACCATGAATAAGTTTCTTTTTTATTATATTTTATTATTATTAATTTTTAATTTATTATTTTTTAGAGTGAGGGGAAGGGAGAGAGGCAGAGAGGGAGAGAGACATCAATGTATGGTTGCCTTTCACCTGCCTCCGGCTACAGACCTGGCTGGAGACCTGGCTTGCAACCTGGGAATCGAACCAGCAACCTTTGGGTTTGCAGGCTGGCACCTTATTCACTGTGTCATCAGCCAGGGCAAAAACAACAGTTTCTTGGACCTAACTACAACAATATAGCACATTAGTTAAAACTACTTAAAAGAAAAAAAATCCTCCTTAATGGCCTATAAAACTAGTTTAAGATCAGTTAAATCTCACCAGGTTCATTCAAAGCAGTATCTGTTGTGTCCATTTATACCAAGACATGCCAATTAAAAAATTATTCTGAAACTAAAACAATTTTAGAAAAGTCAGCAAGTGGGGTTACCTTTAAGGAGGTGGGAGAGGGTAAATGACTGGGCTAGAATACAAGGAGTCCTACATAGTCTTTACTTGGATGTGTTTACTTCATAATTCACTGAGCTGTGCAATCATGACTCCTAAATTTTTTTCTATATGTATGAAGTCTGTTGCAAAAGTATTGAGCCAATGCCAATATAATTACAACAGTTTGTGCAGCTGATACTTTTGGGACAGACTTCATGGTTGATATTACATATCAACAATGTTTTAAAAAATTCTACCTCAGATGAAGAACTACTTAAAGGATTATCTCACTTCAAAACATTCTACCATACATAAGAATCTAGATCTACCTTAATCAATACCATAGCTAATAGCCTCATGCATCAATTAAGCCCTTGAAATATGGCAGAACCAAATTTAGATGTGCTATAAACGTATACAATACCACAGGATTTAGAACTTAAATTTTACCAATAAAATTTTTGATTTTTTAAAAATTTTATTGTTGTTGTATTACATCCATCCCCTTTTTGCTCCCTAAAATTTTAAGTTAAAAAAATCATATAAAGTATATTAATAATTCTTATACTTTATATATACTGAATAAATATATATTATGAATTAACTTTATTTTTTTTAATTTTATTGTTGTCGTATTACATCCATCCCCTTTTTCCTCCCCTCTGTAAAGATTTTATTTATTATTTTCAGAGACAGGGAAAGGAAGAGAGGCAGAGAGGAAGAGAGACATCAATGTATGGTTGCCATTCACCTGCCTCCAACTACGGACCTACCTAGAGACCTGGCTTGCAACATATTTATGTGTCCTGGCTGGGGAATCGAACCAGCGACCTTTGGATTCGCAGACTGGCACCTCATTTATTTCTACTTTAAACTAAAATTATCTTTGTGTCTCACATTTTCAGTCTATTTACTGGACAGCAATGGCATAAACAATTAGATCTAGAATACTGACTGTGAAACATGCTACCAAAAATAGGTCTTCTTATACTAAACAGGCTTAATTATAAGAAATATACCACCTATTAAAATACTGACTTAATTAACAATGAAAGTACACTGGGCTTAATTATAATAAATATATCACCTATTAAAACAATGACTTAATTAACAATGAAAGGTACATTGGTAAATCCAAGCACAAAACTCAAGTAAGTTGGTCTTGAGTTTTATTAATTACACTCAAAACTGGTGTACCACTCCACCAAACACACCCTCAGTTTGTACTATGCATAAAACTAACCTGCTCATTCTGAATGACTTGGCAAATACAGGGTTTACAGAAAACATGTGCACAATGTGTTATGACAGGAACCGTTAAAGAATCCAAGCAAATTGCACATTCTTCATCAGAACCTGAGCTCAGGATTAACTTCATCTTCTGTATTAATGTCTGTCGTAGTTCTTCAGGTGTATCATTTCCTAGAGAAAAGGCTGAAAAATTAATTTCAGAACAAAATTTGTAATATAACTAGACAAGTTAATCTTCCTTATACAGGAAAACTTTTTGGTTGGGCAGTTTTAGTCTTTTTCTATTATAGGCAAAAAGCATGGTTTAAATTTGAAATTTTAAGAAAAATTCCAAAGCTAAAATAGCCAACTTACATGATATGCCTTATACAGAAACATTATCATAACACAATCTGCACATATTACCACAGAATAAAAGGTAGATCCAATTTGAACCTTTCATCTAAGTGTATGTATCAATGGAAATCCTGGAAGATTAATATCCCATTTCACTGGTATGAGATTTTGAGGTATATTCCCAGTTGAGTTCTACACTAAACATGTCTATTTGATAAGCTAAATTTAAGATATATGAAAAATTTCTCCTTCTGATTTAACTATCTCTTACAAATATAATGATGTAAACCAATCCTATTTACCTACCTGAGGGAACACTGGAAGAAACTGTGTTTGTAAGAAGGTGAGTATGACAACAGATCTGCCGCAATCTGAGCAGAAGTCCCAGGACATCTGCATAGTGGGCAAGTACGGTCCCTTCATTAAAATACCTATAGGTAAAAATGTTAAATATTATAATATTTCATATTCTAAAACAGTGGAATAAAAATGGCAGTTTTCTTCTCTGGAAATCATATCAAAACAAGAACAAAAAATGGAAAAGCAAACCATCTTTAATGAAACCAGAAGAGATTTATAACAAAAAAGCAAAACATGAGAAATTGCCACCAACTGCACTGTAAGTCAGACAGGAAGATGCAGAAAGACAGGACTGCAGATCTCAAACAGACCTTCCCAAGCACAATTCTTCAAAACAGACTTTATGCCCTGAGGTAAAAATCAACTTTTCTCAAGTGCAAAAACAAAAACAGGGTTCATGACTGGTGTCCTAAATTTCCCTGGACAAGTTTTATTCTAAGGAGGAGGGAGAGGAAGCTGAATTAAAGAAACACACAGATCTACTGTGTTTTCAGAAAAGACTATGGGCACAGCATTTCACTCTGTAAGGAACCTTACTTACAGCTTCTGATGTGTTATATAAGCACAAGTAAAACCTAGAACTCACATTTAACCCTGAGTCATAGATAGAGATATGTCCCTCTAGTCTGGGACACAGTAACCCTATCCCCTTCAAGTGAATCTCATGCATAGCTAGTGTACAGAAAAAAATCAAGGCTTTCATACATAGGTCACAATCAGCAAAGAGCAAGAAAGGGAACAAATAGCAGTGAAAGAAATCTCACCAGAAAAATGTTGACAAAGATCAAATAAAAATTATGACCAAGACTGCTATGATGACAGACCACTCAATAAAACAACTCCTAAAAACAAAAACAAACACACAAAAATAACATTATCTTAAAGCAGAAACAAACAGCTTTTAAAAGGTAGGGCAAAGAACATAGAGAAGAGAGATGAGCTAGTATGATGAGTGGGAAAGAAAATAATGAACCAGCAGAAAAGTAAAAGTTAGCACTTAAGGGTCTAGCCACTTATAAAAAGAGAGAAAACAGTATGGAAAACAGGATTGAGAAAAGGAAAATTAAACAGAAAGATGTAAAGAATTAGAAAAGGAACATCCTTAAGGCGCAGGCCTGCGAACCTAAAGGTCGCAGGTTTGATTCTCCAGCCAGGGCACATAACCAGGTTGCAAACCAGGTCTCCAGTCAGGTCTGTGGCTGGAGGCAGGTGAAACACAACCATACATAGATGTCTCTCTCCCTCTCTGCCTCTCTCCCTTCCCCTCTTTCTAAAAATAATGAAATAAAATCTTAAAAAAAAAAAAAAAAAGGAACATCCAAAATGTAAACAGAAAAATAATAATGAAACAGAAAATGATATTTAAAGAACTTTCAAGGCCTAGAATACAGATTTAAATAGTATATATCCTTGGGGGGAGGGAGGGAGGGTCAACAGAGAGGTCCTGGTGAAATTGCTGGATTTTATGTAAAATAAATAAAAATAAAATAAAATCAAGATTTTCCATGGAAACATTTCATATAAAACCCAATAAACCAATGGCAATACAGGTTCTGAAGGAAGAACAAATAATCCAGAATTTATATACTATGCCAATTTGATAGTTAAGTAATAAGGCAATAAAAGAAACTTAGCTTAATGATCAGAGCACAGACTCTAAAGCTAGACGGTCTTGAGTTCAAAACCTGACTCTGCCAATTTAACTATGAAATCTTGGGCAGGTTTCTTAACCTCTGTCTTGGTACTTTTCTCCTCTGTAACAGTAGTATAACAGTACTATATACCTCCTAAGACTGTTGTTAGAAAAAAGTTAATACACGCAGAGCATTTAGAATGCTGCTTTGACTATGGCAAGTGACATAAATATGTATCTGCTGTTAGAAGTAATACACTGTGGAAACAAATACTTCTAAGTACTCAAGAATGTAAAAATAGGTAGTGCACTATAAAAGTTACACTTATAAGCTCTAGAACCAAAATGTCTGTTTAAACATCAGCTCTGACATTCACTAGCTGTGTAACCCAATACAATTCACCTAACTGCTTTGTGCTTGTTTGAAATCTCTGCTTTGAAACCTCCTGCTTAGAATAGTCTTTCTCTGTGTCTCTAATTCCTATTAACCTACTTTGTAACTCACTGAAGTTCTTATGTTTTGAAGATTTCCATTTTCTGAGCCCTGTTCTTCCTTCATTTGTTTTTTACTCATTCTGGTTCTGATGAGAATTCACATCAACCATGCTTTTGCTTGGACTCAAATTTCTCACTTTCCACCAACCCCCTTAATCTATTTGATCAATTCTCATTCTCAGATTTCCATGTATTATTGTAAAGTCATACTGACTTCTACATGGATCCGATATTACATGAAGCCCTTCTACCACTATAAAAGCCTTACCTTTATATGATGGCTTTAAGTTAAGTGTACCCTCCTCAAGTTCCCACCCTTATTCTCATAAATACTTTGTTATTTGTTTGATTGTTCTCTTAATGTTATTTACCCTTAACCAGGCTTCAGTTTTAAAGATTTTATTTATTTGTTTGTTTGTTTAGAAAGAAGGGAAGGGAGGGAGATAGAAAGGGAAAGAAAAATCAGTGTGAGAGACATCAATTGGTTGCCTCCTACATGTGCCCCAACTGGTAACTGGTAACCTGCCACCCAGGCATTTGCCTTGCCTAGGAATTGAACCTGTGACATTTTGGTTAGCGGCTCAATACCCAACCAACTGAGCCACACTGGTAAGGGCCACGCTTTATTTTTCTCCACCAATTTGCTTTATTCCCTTTTGTATCTATAATCTTTTCCATGTTCTCTTCCTTTCAAGAGAGTTACCCAAATAAAACCATCAAATAATTGATCCAGAGACCAACTATCAATCCTACTACCAGTCTCTCTTTCTTCTTTCGCTTAAGAACTTGTGTAAAATTGCCTACCCCATAGCTGCTACTTCTTTGCAATCCCCTCCATCCTCCAATTTGGCTGCTTAACTGATTAAACTGATTATTCTGGTGAAACTGTCCTAAGAGTTCATACCAGTAACTTCTGAATCACCAAATTAAACAGTCTTTTCTAAACGTCTATACCCTATGCCACTACTGACCATTCCCTCTTTCTTGATTATGCTCTCTTTCCTGAAATTCTGTAAGTTTTCTCTATCTTCTTCATACTCTTTCCCTTGATAGAATATCCTGTAAGTGGCTTTCCTTCATTATTTCTTGAATGTAACCAGTCTCCCAAGTTTTGGTCCTTAATAGGTTATATATATATATATAGATATATAGATATAGATATATGTGTATGTGTATGTATTTATTTACTTTTATGTTTCTATTTCCATGATACAGTCAGGAATAAAAGCAAGCAAGCTCTTCTGACTAGCAGTTTTGAACTTGCCTTTTCATGTAAACTTTTAATTTTTCCCTAACTTAAGAAATTACCTACCTGGTGAATTATAATATTCATCCAACTATTAATTCATAAAGAGTAGTTTAAATGTAGTTAAAGAGGTAAATCTTTCAGGATACTTCAAAATTTATTGCTAACACATCTTAAAAATGCTATTCAGTTTAATAGAAAAAAAAACTTATTTTCTAAAATGGCTTTCATTCTTTATACCTTCCAATAGTATCTCTGCCTTCATTTTTCACAGTCTGATAAATCTTTCTCTCTTCATCTGAAAGTGTAATGTGCTGAATGAATACTTTACGTTCTGGTAACTCCAAAACAGGTTTTCCCTTAATTTTGCTTGTCTTTGTTCTTCTAAGTGTAATATTTTTAACTAGGGACTGTAAACGCCTAGAAAATAAAACAAACCAAAAAAATCACATAACTTTTTATTTATTGATTCAACAACAACGAAACAAGCTATTAGTATTTTATAACCTTAAAAAAAAGGAGTTTTTGAAAAAAAACTCTTTATTTGGGCTTTTATCCAATCTGATAATCACAGGCATATTCTACAAATAGAAAATTACAGCAACAAAAAGTGCTGAAATTTACCCTCTGTTCAAACCTGTCACAGTTTAATCTTTACACTCTTCTCCCCATTTTTATTCTAATCACTAATATTCTGATTTCTCAATTCTTCAGCTATATCACCCATACTCAATATTCAATTTCTAAATAAGCACTATTAAAGTGAAATGAATTGCACTAAATATCATAAAAATATAATGAGCAAGTACCTTGCAAAATGGCTATCACCAAGTTGAGTTTCATGTTCTCAAATTTTATCTGTCCCCATCAGAAACAAAGGTAAATTATAAAACTTCAGTGCATATTTTACCCTCAGAGATATAAAATTTTTCCTGTCACTACTTAATCTATTAATGGTGGTTTCAGGGGTAATAGCAATAAACAAAGACCATAAAATTCAACCTTTTCTTTCTGTTTGACTAAAATCATGGGAAGAGGGGGTTTATATTTTAGTGGTAATCTTCCCAAACAAGAACCACTAGGTTCTGAGAACCAAAGTCACGAAGTCATAAACACATTTTGGAGAAGAAAGCCAATAGTCAAGTTAAAGTAGTAATAAAAGTGGAAATTGGTTCAAGCTGCTAATAGTTACTTGTGCTAATATTAATTATCATGGCATTACTTACCTAAGCCCTCCTTCATCTCCCATTGTGACAGGGCGCTGGATTGTTCTATGCCACCATTCTCTATCAAGAAATGGTTTAAGTTTTAAAAAGGAAAGAAGAGACCACAAGTCCTTTAAAGAATTCTGAATTGGAGTACCTAAAAATAATAGAAAATTGTTATAATTTTATAACCAGACTATTCAAACAGTACAGGCATCTAGCTAAATCGAGATTAACAGCTGAAAATGGGCACTCTGCACCAGACACATCCACTATCAAGCTGTGACCATAATCACTTGTTAGACATATACAATCTCAAAATACAGTTTTGCTCTTATTTTTGGCTCTCACTTGCCATAGTAATTAAGGAAAAGACTACAGACCAGTAAACTCAGGTTTCTTCTTATCAAGAACATTTGCTTTATTTGATTTCTAAAACAACAGCACAGGCAAGGAGGACTATACAAATTTGACTTTATATTCTCTTCCCCATCCTTGAGTAAAGCAAACAGACTCAAAGATGGGAAGTAGAGAAATCATGATTCCAATCAAAGGATTAAAATGTCTAATGAATCTCCAAGGTTCAAGAATAAGTCTAGCAATTGTCCCATAAACTATTATTTAAAGGTTGCTATATCATGGGCAATTATAAAGAACGAGTCAAAATATGTTATTAAATGACTTCCATGATTAATTTTGGAACCGTCTTTATGTCCACTTTAAGTTTACAAAGTTTCCTAGCTAAATAATATATACTTGGGAATTAATTTTTATTAAATATAATGTTATCATTACCTGTCAATACCCATCTTCTTTCTGCTTCTAAGTAAAGTACAGCTTTGGTTTGCTGAGCATTTGGATTTCGTATGGCATGTCCTTCATCCAGGATCACTCTTAGCCACCTTATGGTATGTAATGGACTATCACCTTTCATCTGAAGTAAACGTTTCATATGAATTAAAAACACAGAGAAGTAAAATAGTATTTTATGTAATTTGATAAGAAATATGAGTTGTTATTCTCAATATCAACTTAGTATGTGATTGGTACTGCTTTAAGCACTATGCATGTTAAATTGTTAAATGTTCACAAGCTTACAGACAGTATTATTACTCCGTTTTTACTGATGAGAAAATTGAAGAACCAAGGTGGGAAGTGTGTTGCTCAAATTAACACCCAGGAAGTGGCAGAGCATTCAAACTCAGGTAGTCTATGTCTAGCTCTCTGCTGTGACCTTGTTTCAATACACTGAGCTACTCTACCTCAGATTAAAACATAATGATAATATAAAAATGATCAGTAATCAAGGTTATTTGAATGATACATAACTATTTTCTTCTTTTTTTCTTTTTAAATTTTATTGTTAACTATCTTCTTTTATGTAAAAGTAAATGTCCTTATCAGAAGGATAAAATTTTGGCTATGAGGTATTTTGAAAACATTTTAACTTAACAATTGGAATTATAGGCAAACAACAATTGACTTCTAAAATAAATTGGGAAACTCACAAATTTCAGCTATAAAAAAAGCTTATTTTTAAACTGAGATAATCAAATGATTGTGATGGAAAACAATATTCTAAAATACTCAAAATTTTGATAGAAATTATTGACAAATTTTTATCTATACTTAATTATAACAAATTTAAAATTCAAATGTTCTAAAAGAAAACTATTCCTACATTCAATCTTTTTTTGCAAAATAGTAAAACACAATGTCTTGTATATTCTTAAGTATTTAGAAAGAAAAAGAGAATAAAACCTAAATTTTACAACACATTATAGAAACCTGAAGCATATTTTTAAAATTAAACTTCTGAAAATCTCTGAGTATCAGCATACTTACTCCATAGTCATGAGTTAAAATATTGTATGTAGTTAAAACAATATCCTGTTTTGAAAGCAAAGCTGGGTCTCTAATACGATCGGGACCATAATAAACATAAAAATTCAAGTGCACATCTGATTTTATATGTTGTCCAAACTGGTCCTACAAAAAAGTTAGAAATATTTCAAATAACAAAATTATTGTCAGATCTAATGTGTGAATAAAAAGTACTGTCCTGACAGTAGTATCACAAATCATACTAAGATTACATAAAAACAGGTTTCCTGCAATATAAACTAAAATAGTAATAATGATAATGATATTAAATATTATTTTATTGTCAGGAAAACTGGCACATCTACTGTAATAGTAAATATTATATAAATTTTGCATGAGCTCACCACCAATGGACAGCCACTTCATTTTTAACAGGAAAAAACAACAAAGCTTCTTCAAAACAGTAAGTTTTTAAAATATTTAGTGTTTTAACACACAGGATCTTGAAAGCTTCCAGTTACTTATTATTAAACAGTAAAAGAAGAGCAATCAATATTTTCAAGATAGAAGGCAAAGATTCAAGCACAGTATCCACTTTCATTCAATATAGGCCTACTATGTGCAGGTATTAAGCAGAAAGGTTGCCTAGCTAAAAAGAAAGATATGAACTGGTCCTTGTCCTCCTTGAGGATATGGACAGTTTATAAAACTTGAGTTGAGTTTTGTTTTTTCTTAACATGACAAGAATATAAGTGGGTGAGACTGAGCAAAAAGAAAAACACAACAAAATGATGATTAGAATAAGACAGAAGACATTAAAGAGAAACAGATGGGATGCCATTTAGGTGAGAAACAATGAAGCCCTAAACCAAAATGGCATAAGAGCAGAGTGGAAAGAGCAGGTGTGAAAGAAAGGCACTCAGAAGGAACTTATGGAACTTAAGTTCCATATTAATTGGAACTTAAGTTCCAATTAAATATAAAGTATCTTCATAAAAGAAAAGACTAAGAAGCTGCTACTACTTCTAAGGACTGTCTAAAACAACTGTGTAATACAGCATTAGGGAAGTTTAAAATAATAAAGGAGAAAGAAGGTACAAAGATGAGAATAGTATGAATATTATTTTAGACACTTAAAATTTTGAGTGTCTACGGAATATTTGACTAGGAAAATTTAAATATTGGCCTACATTTTAAGTGTAGATATGGACTTTAAAAGTTTTCAGCACACAGCACATAAAGCTATTGAACTGAGTAAGACTTTCTAAGGAGAACATGTACAATGACAAAACAGAGCCTATAGAACACCAATATTTAACAAGCAAGCTTGGAGATATAAAGTCTGGGATATGATTCAAAGTATCCTTGCAAAAATGTTAAAAATAAAACAAATTCTGAAATTCTTGAATCAATGAGTAAATAAAAATCTCATTAAAATGTTTCATAATGGCCTTAGGGATTGTCTCAGTTAGTTGGGAATAATCCCATGAACTGAAAGGTTGCTGGTTCAATTCTGATCAGGGCACATGCCTGGGCTGCGGATTCAGCCCAAAGACGGGCATGTGCAAGAAGCAACCGATCATTGTTTCTCTCCCACATCGATGATTCTCTCCCTCTCTTTCTCCTTCCCTTCCCCTCTCTCTAGAATCAATAAATGGAAAAAAAAAAAAGATTCTTAATGAATGCTTTAAAAAGTACTCCACTTTAAGAGGAAGGAAAAAGCAGACTAAATAGGAACCATGGGAGAAAAATAGAGGTGAAGAAAAATGGTAGTCAGCAGGATGGAGTAGAAAACAAAATTCTGAGAGGTCAAAGAATATCAAAAGTTTTAAGAAGAAATATAAGGTCAATTAAAAATTTTTAAATTTATGTTCATTTTCTCTTTTTACAAGAAGGTTTAAAAATAGCTTGCAAAATAAGATACAACAAGAAGTATTAACATGGAAACAAAATCAGGGCAGAGGGAAGGAAAAGCAGAATTCACAAGATATGGCAACGGTGAGGTCACTGAAGGCCTTCACAAAGAGTTTCTTAGAGGGTGGGAACATAAATCAGACTACTGTGGGCTCAAAAAGAGAATGAAACCTGAAACAGTAAAGGCAAAAAGAGAAGAGAGGATTAAACATGAAAGAATAAAGGTGAAAATGTTACCAAGAAATCTGGTGGAAAAGAAATGGAGAATGAATCCAGTGTGAGAAAACTGAATCAGTGGAATTGCCTTGAAACAGAACAGAACATATTTGTGGAAGGTTTAAATGAAATTGAAAAAATATTTCCTAAGAGAAAACTAAAATATTGAGTTTTTACTTACTGTGCTAGGTTCTATGTATGTCCAAGTGTACGTATGTGTGAATGAAATAGGTATTATTTCATTTTTCAATAAGAGTATAAATTACTGATCTTAATATCCAGAGTGTTGGATGTGAGATTGGCATCTTACTCCTTCAACTGAATTCTTGACCATATTTCAAGACAAAGCAGTAGAAATAAGGTAGTTCTAGCCTGCTCATTAGGGTGCCAAGTCATTTACTTGGGGACCAAGAAAAGAAGATTGTTGAGATACTATAAAATTCTAACTCTTGGTCAGGAATCTTCAGAGGTCCAACCATCTGTCATTCATTCATTTATTTATTTATTTATTTATTTATTTATTTATTTATAAAGAGTTTATTTCATTATTTTTTAGAAAGAGGGGAAGGGAGAGAGGCAGAGAGGAAGAGAGGCATTGATGTATGGTTGCGTTTCACCTGCCTCCAGCCACAGACCTGACTGGAGACCTGGTTTGCAACCTGCTTACGTGCCCAGGCTGGGGAATCAAACCTGCGACCTTTGGGTTCGCAGGCCGGCGCCTTAACCACTGTGCTACCAGCCAGGGGCTCTCATTCTTTTAAAATCAGTTTTTCCATGGACCCAGTAGACTAGATTTTGCCAAGGTTTCCTTTCTAAAGTTTACATTTCTGAAGCTTTTGATGTTTTCCAACTATAAAATTATACTAATACACTGAGTGCCCATTTTTAAAATACATATCCATACCCCAAACTCTTAAAGAATCGATAAGAATCAGTTCCGTTGTTTATACCTCCATTAATAATTGTTAAACTCACCCTGAAACTGCCATTCAATTACCCACACACTACACTTCCCATAATAGACCACAGATCCAAAGAAAAAGCATATTGTTTTGCTGAAATTAAAAAAGAGCCTGAGAAAACTAAAATTCAGTCTGGTTCCAAGAAGAAAACCAGCACACTAATCAGGAGAAGGTCTAATTTTTTAAAAATAAATACAACAGAAACTTAAAAAAACAGGTCAGAAAGCAGGTTATGAAAGTCAGGAAGTTTCCCTGGCTGGTAGCACAGTGGATAAGGCACCAGCCTGCGAACCCAAAGGTCGCAGGTTCGATTCTCCAGCCAGGGCACATAACCAGGTTGCAAACCAGGTCTCCAGTCAGGTCTGTGGCTGGAGGCAGGTGAAAAGCAACCATACATTGATGTCTCTCTCCCTCTCTGCCTCTCTCCCTTCCCCTCTTTTCTAAAAATAATGAAATAAAAATCTTAAAAAAAAAAAAAAAAAAGTCAGGAAGTTAACACTATGGAATTTGACAATTAAACAGTAAACGACTCATCTTTTCCAATGTAACTTAGAGAATTAGCAGCGTAAACCAAATTATGAGTTAAATTAGTAAGCAAAAGCATTAAGTGGAAATTAAACCCCAAGAGGTATGACAGTGAAAGAAAGTAGCAGAGTAGCACTTTAAATGTGAGCTAATTCTGAGAGTATTTAGATATGAAAAAGACCTGAGTGTGTTTCAGGAAAGAGCCAATGAGGACAGGCTCAATGACCAGGCTAGGGGGGGGAAAATAACAGATAAAATGCAAAAGCTGAAAAAGATGAAATCCAATATGTGGACTAAGGTATTGCTCTCACAAAGAGTAGGGCCTCTTCCACCTCTCAGGTTAGAGGAGGAAAGACCAGCAGAAAGATAATCTTGGGTGTGACAACAATGGAAGTACACATCCACTGGTCTTTATGTTCACAGTGCTTCTAATAGTCATTATTTCATTATGACATACAGTATGAAAGCTCAAACTGGAAGGGAAACAGAACCAAGCTGCTCCTTACACATAAACACACAAAGAGATTCCATTCCAAAGCAATGTTTTAGAACAGTAAAGCAATCTGGAAGGGAAAAAAAAAGACACATTTTCTGACAGGTGGCCTGAAAATCATAGGCTTTAGAGTCAGAATGACTGAGATCACATCCTCATTCCATCATTTATCAGTTGGACGACCTCAGGCAAATTACCTAATTCTCGGTGATTCAATTTGGTCACTTAGAATATGAGAATAGTTGTGAGGCTTAAATGAAAAAAATCTATAAAAAGAATTTAGGGAAAAACTGAGCACAAAGGAACTCACTAAATGTTACAAGTTATTATAAAAGTTGTTAGTGGAACTCTTAGAAGTCCCTACAATAAACATGGTGTTAAATTATACACATTTCCAATTTTGGGGGGCAGAAATGACAGAGGCAGAAGTACTGCTGATATTTCTTTCTCTACTATAAATCTTCAAATACAAATTGCTTTGAGCCCTGGCTATGTAGCTCAGTTGGCTGGAGCACCTCCCATAGATCAACATGTCAAGGGTTCAATTTCCAATCAAGGCAGATACCCAAGTTACTGGTCTGGTCCCCAGTTAGGGTGCATGTAAGACATTAACCATTGATGTATGTTTGTTTGTTTCTTTCTTTCTTTCTTTTTTTCCTTCTTTCTTCTCTTTCTTTCCTTTCTTTCCTTCCTTTCTTTCTCTCTTTCTTTCTTTCCTTCCTTCCTTCCTTCCTTCCTCTCTCTCTCTCTCTCCTTCAGAGTAATGAAAAACACATCCTCCATGAGGATTAAAAAATATATTTCTAATTGCTTTGATTTAGCAATACCTCTAATTCAGCTAACAATTTTTTGAATTTAGATATAAAGTACCGACCAAGCATATTTCTCCCAACATTTGATACTTTAACAGAATACTTTTTATTGTGTAAGACAAATGTAAATTGTTTCACGTTCTTAAAAGGCTGTGAAGACTTACAATCCAGTTGCTTAACACAGAAAGTGGACAGATGATAAGCGTTGTTCTTGGTCTCTCTACATCAGTTTTCTTTGAACCCTCCACTGCAGATACTCCTGAAAGAATGAATCAGTGACACAAATTATGTTTTTTTCAGAAATATATATGAAGTCAATGAAGAAATGACAATAAAGTGCCCCTATAAAGAAAGAAATTAAGAAGAACTAAAATGAAGCAGATGGACTTCTATTCCCAGCTATGATGAAGTAACAGCAACTGGATTTTAACTTTGTTACTTTAAACAACAAAATACCTAGACAGTGACTATGTACAGGGAGAGGTAGAGGAATGGAAGGAATGAATGGAAGGAAGTACAAGAGAAAGTTTGGAATATCCGCTGCTATCCATTTAGTTATTCATTAACATGAACATTTGTTTCATGTAATTTTCTAAATTTGAACTATAGTTAATGTGGTAGCCAGATGCCAAGATCCCAATGATAATCCATTTCCGGACAGTCACAACTTTGTATAGTCCCATCCCATACTCTACTAGAGTTAGTCTGTGTGACCAGTAAGATATGTCACTTCTGAGATTGTCATAAAAAATGCAGTTTCTTTTCCTTAGATGCTTTCACTCTCATTCTGATCACTCCCTCTGTGAAAACCAGCCCCATGTTGTGAGGACACTCAGGCAGCCTATAAAAAGCCATCCTCCAATTTTATTTTCCACTCCCCTATTGGGTAGTATTTACATTATTTCCAATATTTCACTAAAATAATGCATCAATGACAACTACTTTTTCATGTCTTCTTGTACAAATCTATAGAGTTCTAGGTGATCTATCTTCAGCTGCATTATATTTGATCTAGTTGCTCTCCACAGTAATTTATATTCCCTTCTACAGTGCACAAAGTTCCTGATGCTGCAGAGATTTTTAAATGTTTTTAAATACGATGGGCGAGATGGTATCTCACTGTTTCTTTAATTTGTATTTCCCTAATGATTGAGTCTGCATATATTTTCCTATGTGTATTAATTATTTGGGTTTTATTTCTAAAAATTGTACATTTATAGTCTTAGTAGCTATTCTACTATTGTATTAACTTTCTCTAACTGATTTGTAGAGGATTCAGTCCTTTCTAAATTATACTTATCACAAATATCTCCTTCATTTTTCAATATTTATATTAAAAAATATTCCAAGCATTAAAAAATGGGATTATGTATTATTTTTCCTTTTTTCTACTTTCTAAACTTCTTATAATATGGTTTTACAACTTTTGTCATTAAAACTTTTTTTCATTGAAAAATAGAAAAAGTGAGACTTAACCTGAGGACAAAAAAAAAAAACGGAGTTAGGGAGAGAACCATGACAGCTGTTGTCAGTTAATGAAATACTATGTCAGATTTTAATCCATGTATTGTTCCCAGAAGCCTTTTTGGAACTAGACAGAACATTCATCTGTTGGTTCCCTGGTGCTGTGGCTGCTAGGAGAAGTAGCAATGAGCCAAACCAGACATAAATCTGTTGTCAGGATACATACATCTCACAGGGACAACAGTCATAGCAAAAGATCACAAGAGGAACATTGAGATAAAGACTACAAATGATAGGTAAATGTGATTTTGTGATTTTGACCAAGATTCAAAACTGGAACAAATGAAGATTATGCATAATTTTTAATTTAAGAAAACCAGCTTAATAGAACAGATTTACTAACCTTTTTTCAACATTTTCTTTTTTGTTGAAGGGGCAGATGAAGTAAGCGCACATGCAAACTCTGCATCTTCTTCAACCTTAGAAGACCCTGCTGAAATATAAACCACAGAATCATTAAGATGTTTGAAAAATAATTCTCTTCTGTGCCTAGATACAGGTACTTTCTGAGAACAGAAAATAGATTACTACTTCCACACTACCTTAAGAGCTTATATTATTTAAAAAAGAATAAAATACTGTCTGGTAAAAAAAATGTCTATTCTGACACTAAGCATATCTTTCTAGCTCAGAGAAAGAATGTAGTCATCCATAAACGGTTGCTTTTCTTGAGGAAGAGAAGTGAAAGTCAAAGCAGCCATATGCAAAGTGATTCGTCTTCCAGGTGAATGGAGAATTTTTTCAAGGAAACAGGTGTTTACTTTTAATGATACGGATGCCAAATTTTCAGATCAGTCACTGGTGATAAGTTATTGTCCAAATGCAGTACAATCTCTTAACTAATTAGGAATACAATATGATCTGATTTAGACGGAAAAAAATAAAGCATATGTTTTAAAAATAAAGAAAAAAGTAAAGATACTCAATGACTGCTCTTACATTTATATGATAATGTGAACAATTACCAAGAACATACTCCCACCCTACTTTAGAAATTAAAATTTAGATATGAATAAGGTTTTAATGAAGTCAGTTTATAAGTAGTAAAAACTCATTTTGTTTTCTTCAAAGTTGATTTAAATATTTTCTCTTCTATTTTATTTTGAAACTAATCTTTCGATTTGCCTCATTCATTTAACACCCCTGGTAAACTCCATGAATAGTTCAAATGTAAACTGCAGTCAGTCAAGTTAAAGACCTATTATTAAAGAATTCCAAGCCTGATACAAATTAATGGGGTTCTCTTTAATAATTTTTAATGTAGATTACAGATAGTGAGATGTATATACATACCTTTTACTCTGCTTTTAGTCTCTGATTTTGCATTTTTCAGTTTGCCTACAAACAACCAAATATAAAAATGCTCACAGAAGGAAATTAGAATATAGGACACAGATAAAATCAAACCCATTTCATATTACCTTTCATTTTCTGTGGCAATTCACTAGTTTCAATTTCCTCTGAATCGCTGTTTTCAATACACTGGACAGCTGTTTTTCTTCTAAAATTAAGTATATGTAAATTTTTTATCAACCCAAAACAAAATTATTTAAAATAAAAACATGCTTACTAAATGCAATACAAATGCTTTCTGGTCTTTCCCCTTATATTTTTCATCAAATTCACATGAACTTCTTATTTGACAAATGAAAGTCAAATTTGCTAAAAGCATTTTGCTTTCATAACCAGATACATTTACTATACAAAATGCAGTATCACTATTATTAAAATAAATTTGAAAAAAGTAAACCATTCTAAAATAATTATTTCAATACTGAGGTCAATTCAATTCAAACACATTTATAAAACCAGAACAAAAATAATAAATTACTCTTGCCAAAAAAAAACACTTCCAAGACAATGAAATAAGCAGCTAAGAAGTATAAATTCTTTCACAATGCAAACTACTGTAAATTTTCTGTAGAAAAAATATAGTACAGTAGTTAAGTGCCTAAGAACAATGGGCTCTAGAGTCAGGCTGCACAGATTCAAATCCCCATTCTGCTATGTGACTTCAGGTAAGATATCCAGTTTAAATGTTTTATGCCTCAGTCTCTTCATTTGGAAAATAAGGATACAATCCATTTCATTGGGTAAAATACATTAGCACAAACAAAGCCCCTAAAATAGTGCCTGCTGCACAGTGAGTATATATGTATTAGATGTCATGTGTGTTGGTTGTTGTTTTTAGTTTTTCCCATGTCCTCTTTCTTATTATTTTATGCTCTTCAATAGGGTCTGGTCTGTTAACCAGTTTTAGTCAGATCAGAGTTGTCAGATCTGGTATTTAGATAAGAGGAAAACTAATGAGTCCTCATTCTGTTCTTGGTGCAGATAAGTTTTAATGATAGACAACCATTAACAGAGCCCTATTTCTGAGATCACTGCAAGTGAGCTAACAAATTTGAAGTTACACAGCAGATATTGATGATGTACAATTAATTCAATGTAACAAAAGCCAAGTATTTAGATCTACTTCAGAGGGCAAATGAAACTTATAAAGTTAACAGATTCAAGTTGAGATCACAGGGTATTATGCATACTATTTCCTCTAGTCTACATAAACATAATATGCTCCATAAATGACTTTACTGTGTCTTATTTCCACTAAAGGTAAAGTGAGGAAGAACTGGGATAAGCAAAGAGTGCTTCTGTCAAGCCATCCAATAAATGTCAGTTTTCATCCCCTCAAATTCATAAAGAAAACTCTCTAAAGTCTCAACAAAAACAAAACACCCAGAAGCTGGATCTTAGTTCATACATGAAAGAAACAGGAAAAGAATGGTAGAAAGCAAGTGATTACTAACTACCAATTCACTTATTTTATAAATCACTACTTTTCTTCCCTTGTAAAAGGAAAGCAGCCTACCTGCTTAATTCACAGTGATTTTTGTCATTTTCAAATATAAGAATTTATTTAAAAGACTTATGTAACTCAGATATAATGGTCATAACTCTTTCTCCTATATATAAAGAAATGGAGAGTTTAAATAACTATATTACATATAATCAAACCATAATAAGAGTTTACCTTTTGGAGCGGGAGCTAGACAATTCTGACTTGGGATATTTATTCTTTCCCTTGACATCTGAAATACTGGATTCTCCACTACATCTAGATCCTCCCATTTCAAAAAAAAGGACAAATATATATAATATTAGTAAATTGTTAGACTAGCAGTATCCTTCCTAAAACTGCAGTTTTCTAATTCAATAGTATCACTTTCTTTTTGTTACTTTTTTTTGTTGAATTACAACTTTCTTAATATCTTCATTCCTGTTCTTTCAATTAGCCAGTTACTCTACTTGTTTCCTATTCTACTTGTTTTCTCACAAAAAAGTATCTTCAATTTTTTTGTACACATTCTTTTGCCTGTAGTCATCCAACCAATCCCCACACTGGCTGAATTTCCTGCTGTACCAAGGCAGCTGATAACTACTGAGAAAAAAAATGAATAAGTAGATGATATTAAAAATTACAAGTCTCAGCTGTCACTATGTATCACTTAACAAATCTTTTATGTATCACATAATCTTCCTGCTCATTTACCAGAAAAATCTACATTGGATCCTCTGCCTAGATTATTAACTCTTTTTACTCCCAGCAGATGACCTGATTTACTTTACAAAGAAAATGAGATGTTATCTTCTATAAACTCCCTATTTTCTACCTTTTTACTCCCTCAATTATCTATATACTCCCTGAGCTATACTATCTCTTTTCCTCCCACAGACCTACAAATTATTCTCTCCATTGTATCCAAACTCTTCCTATCTATATTCTTCTTTCTTAAACTGAAAAAGACCCCAAGCCCTCAATTCTGCATTCCTTTCCAACTATTTTTCTATTTCTCTCTCCTAGTTCAAACATAGCCAAGTACAAATAACACATAGCCACATTTCCAATTCTTCACCTATTATTCTTATCTAAAAATACTTTTAGTCTGTTCTCTGATCTTCAGAAATTAATTTTGTGAAGTGATTGCTAATTCAGCCATATAACTGCTAAGCTCAGAGATCTCTTTATTTTCCCTGACTTCAGGATTTTTTTCTAACCTAACTGTCTTTCCTTGTGTGCTGCTACCCATGGATATTACATTATAAATACCATAAACTACTCTAAGGTCCCAGAACAAATTATGCACTATGGTTTGGGTATATGTTTTGCTTTATTACTGCCTTTCACAGGATATTTTTCTCAACCAAAAAATGCTCTTTTTCAGTTCTCTGCCTGGTGAACTACCACCCAATGCCATTGTCACCTCCTTGATGGAGTTTTTCCTGGCTACCAGTACTCATGAAATTCTTTAGAAAAAGAGATCTGAAGTTTAAATTAGAAAAACTTCAATAGCATATGGGGGTCATATTCAAAATTAAAGTTTACCTTTGATTAGTTCATCTGTATTTCCACTGGAATTGTTTCCTCCAAGTTTCACAGATTCATCGTTAACATTACATTCCTGGGTAAAAACGCATATTTCTTACATAGTACTGCTGTCATTTTTAAATAAGTTTAAAATGTATCCTATTTTATATTGCTTTGCTTTACATAATAAAGACTATCTAAATTCTCAAAAAAAAGAAAACTAGTTGGTCTTTACCTTTCAAACAGAATACAAAAAGCACATCTGTTATAAATGGCCTATCAGTTACTACGAGAAAGTCATAAAATAGGAGTTACTTTAGAATTAAAAAGAATTCTCAGACTACAAACTTTCAAAACAAGAGTCCCTGCAGTAAATAGTTCTTTAATGGGGCTGCCATTGCCTGTCAATCTGTTTCCTTTTTTCTTCATACATACCCTTTTGTTTCAAAATGCATCAATGTACTATATATATATAAGTACAAAAACTTCTATGAAAGCAAAACTTTTATTCTTCATGAAAATATTTTTAACTGAGTCCAGTAAGAAAGGATTCCTATCATCTTATTTCTAGTTCTTGGCTTTATTCTGTAGGTAGAAATGACAAATATAATTGGGTTCAATCAAATTAATTGGCAGTTTAAAAAGAAAGGTAGGTGATGTTGTCATATTGTAAATTAAATCCTCAGGGTGGAGAGGACTGCTAGGTAGAAGTACAAGTAACTTTTGCCAAAAATTAGGGCTATAAAAGATAGTTTCTTTAAAAAAATAATTTTAAACATCTTATAAAATCCTATTTCAGTTAAGATTTACTAAAAATGTGACTGAAAGAAGGTCCATCCCCTTCTAACGGCATCAAAGAAAATTCAAAATATAATAACTTAAGAGATATATAGCTAGAAGTTATTTTACATAATTAATTTTTAAAGCATTAACTCCAAGGAACTAATATAAAAAATGTTTTTCAATTATCTTCAATAATATAACTATTTCTATTAAATATTATGCAAGAATAATTTAAAATTTATCCACAAGTAAAAAGGTTCCTTATTCTTTTTCTATTAAGCAAATTTGTTCAGCAAGCTTTTTCTCCATAGAGTTCAAAGGTAAACTTCCTACAAAGTCCAATCTATCCAACCATATTACACTCAATGACATTTTACTATGTAAGCTTGGAAATACTGGAATTTTTGTTGTAGTAAATTCTAAGCTAGAAATCACACTTTCAGCCTCAATTTTAATTAATGTATGACAAACTATCCTAAAGCTTTCCCACACACAACACTTAAATGTGTGCATGGATGATCTTGGAGAGAAATGGAAAGCCTTATTGATAAGTTTTAAATTGATAACTGACACTGCAGCTGGAAGTAGACTTAAGTGCTACTTTCCATTTTAATAACCAAATGTAAAAAGAATAGGATGTAAAGTAATGGACTTATTCAACGCAGGAAATTGATTCTCATTAAAACAGAGTTAAACTCCCAATAAAAAATACAAAGAAGGAAATACAACTAAGTACAGAAATTAATAAAATAGAATTCCAATAAATGGTGGCAGGAAATGGATGTGCAGCCTTTTTGAAATCTAACAAAATTAGAAAGGTCTAACAAATATATTTTTGCACAGATCTTTTGCTTAGTTATTTCCTACTTCAACTTCTATGAATTTTCAACTCAGAACAAAAAATATTGCTTCATTTTAATGACATTTATTTTTCCCATAAAACATTCAATTTAATTATTAGAAATTGACTATAAATATATTAAGCATATATACTATATGTGTTAATTAAATATCGAAAGTCACCTATATATTCTCATCACTAGTACGTAATTACCACTATTACTATTTTGGCACATATCACAGTGTATAACTACACTTAGACATACACAAAAATGCATTTACAAAATGAAGATGCAAACACACCATAAACAGATTTGTACCTGGCCCTCCCACCTAGCCCCTGCTTTTTTTAACTAAAAAATATCATGAAAATATTTTTCAAAAATAGAATTTTGTATTTTTGCATAACAGTATTAAACTTTATAGCTATATTATAATTTAATTGATACCTTACTGAGAGGTGTTTCTTTTCTGTATTTAAAATAATTCTTGGGAGAAAAAGACTTATACTTTTATCTTTGGAAAAAATACATTTCTGATTAACTTCTTTAGGTAGTTTCTTTAAAATGGCATTACTGAGTTAGAGATTATAAACACTTTCATGGCTCTTAATATATATTACCAAAATGACCTCAAGAATAAGGTACCAACTTTCATTCTTATCAGCAACACATGAGAGATGCCACTCACAACATCTATGAAAACATTGGATATTATCAATTTTTTGGCAATTATTTTCAATGACAAAATTGAAAGGTTTAACACTAAAGACTTCAGAGAAAACATTTATTAACACTTTACCTTCTTCGGTTGATTTTTTTTAATTCTTTCAACAGGAAGAGGTTTGCCATCATGGAAGTTGGTAAGAATTACTGCAATAGCTGTAAGAGTTTTGCCCTTTAAAAAGTTTTAAAAAGATAAATGGTCAGATTCTGAAACCACAGAAGTTTACTGATTATTATATTAAATAACATACATATTAATGAAAAATGTTTCATTAAGTGAAGAAATACTTTCCCATACTGCATTATAAGGAATGATTAAATGATTTACTCTTATGAAACAGTGGTCCCCAATCTTTTTGGCACCAGGGACTAGTTTTTCCACCAGGTTGGGAGGATGGACAGGAGGCGGAGCTCAGGCAAGCTTTCCTTGTGGCCCAATTCCTAACAGGCCATGGACTGGTACTATCCATGGCCAGGGGGTGGGGGACCCCTGTTATAAAATACTGTAAACATCTCTGGGAAATGTCATTTTATTGAATGACAATTGTTCTAAGATTTTACATTTAATCCTGAACTAATAAGCTTTATTTTGAAACTACAACTTCTGCTCACTATATAACTCAAAGCTAATTTAAAATTATTATTAATTCCAGTATACACATAAGGTTAATCACGTTATTAAATTTCACTTAAAGATAACTGCAACACTTAAAAGTAGTAACTTATCTATAAAGCATAAAGAACATGACATATCTTGTATGTTTTTCTTAAATGAAAACATTTAATTTTTTTCATTATTCTCCATAGCTGAATTTATAATTAGCCACACAAACATCTCTGAGAATTTTAAAACAGTGTAAAGCAGCAATTTTCAAAGTGTGGTCCTTTGGCCCCAGAGGTCCCAACAACCCTTTCAGGAATTATGTGCAATCAAAACTATTTTCATAATACTTCTAAGACCTTACTTGTGTTAACATCTGTAGCATTACCATAAAAAGCAATGGTGGGCAAAACTGCTAGTGCCTTAGCATAAAACAAAGAGGTGATACTACTTTCTAATAGTGGTTATTGTATTAAACGCCACATACATTAAAAAAATATATACTGTAATGCCAATTTATTTAAGAATATTAAAAATGTTCTTGATGAAGCAGTACTTTAATTTCATTAAATAATGCCTCTTAAATACACACCTTTTAAGTATTCTACATAACAAGATAGAAACTACATATAAAATACTTCTGTTGATACCAAAATATGAGGGTTGTCTAGGGAAAAAATTACTATGAGCCTGAATTCAAGTTCAACTAACCACCATGCATCACCCGCCACATGTCATCACTTTTTTATGCATCACCATTTTTACTTGAAAGAATAACTGACAACTAGTTCAACAGAGGGGCAGAGATTTTCTTGAAAAATGAATAGTGAGGCTATCATCTTCAAGGGAAACAACTGATAAGATCTGTTACATGAAAAAAAGTGAGCTTTCAAGCAAAAACCATAATGTTGGAAAACTTGTATCCAAAACTATGGAGCATAGGAGCTTCCCAAAAGGTAAGTCCCTAATAAGATCAGCAGTATTACCAATGAATGTGAATTTCTGATGTAGCAAATTACATTGACATATGACAGATCTATGTAAGTCAGCTTATCAATATTTTCCAAAAGAGCAATGCCTATTACAAAATCATGCATGGGTAAAAATATCTATTCAACGTGTAAGCCATACCAATGGATTTTAATAGAGCAGAATATGAAAAGTTTACTGACATGATATTTAAGTTCCACATCATAACTATTAATCCTTAATAAACTAATATTTGCTTAATTTTGCTACTGTATCAAAGAATATCTACAGTTAACTAAAAAGGCTATTAAAACACTCTTCCCTTTTCCACTTACATATCTGTAGAAGGATTTTCTTTATACACTTTAACTAAAACATGTATCACAAAAGACAATAAAAAAGCAGATACATTCGATTCCCCAGCCAGGGCACATAACCAGGTTGCAAACCAGGTCTCCAGTCAGGTCTGTGGCTGGAGGCAGGTGAAACGCAACCATACATTAATGTCTCTCTCCCTCTCTGCCTCTCTCCCTTCCCCTCTTTCTAAAAATAATGAAATAAAATCTTTTAAATTGAAAAAAAAAAAAAAAAAAAGCAGATACAAGAATTCAAATGTCATCTATTAGCTCAGACATGACAGAGATTTGCAAAGCTAAATCTCAGTCTTATCAAAATTGCTCTTGTTTTGGAATTTATTTAAAAATATGCTATTCATGTTAACAAGTAATAAGTTTATTGTTATTTATTTTATTTTATTGTTGTATTACATCCATCCCCTTTTTATTAACTGGTATTTTTAATTTAATAATTAAAAATTTTATTTATTGTCTAATACTATAATATTTGTAGATATATTGTCAGGGTCCCCCTGGGAAAGAATCAAGGCTTAGAGCCCCATGCAGGCCAGGTGAACCCTGTAAGACTTGACCAGAAACCTGGGAAAGCTGGGTGCATATGTGCCTCCATGTTATAGCCAGGGGGCTCTGGTAGAAATTTGGTCTGTAAGAATATTCCAATGCCCTGGCTGGTAGCACAGTGGATAAGGTGCCAGCCTGTGAACCCAAAGGTCGCAGGTTCAATTCCCCAGCCAGGGCACATAACAAGGTTGCAAACCAGGTCTCCAGTCAGGTCTGTGACTGGAGATAGGTTAAAAGCAACCATACACTGATGTCTCTCTCCCTCTCTGCCTCTCTCCCTTCCCCTCCTTCTAAAAATAATTAAATAAAATCTTTAAAAAAAAAAAAGAATATTCCATATGACCTTTGGAGCCTGCTATGTTCTTTCACCTCACTTGATAGCTCTATTGTACCAGCAGCAGAGGTTTTAATTTTGAGTTTGAATGAACATCCTGACCTGAGTAAAATCTCCAATCTCCTATGCTTGTTGTTCCTGAACAAGATCAGTTTTCCTGTAATTAGCATTGTTTAGCATTGATTGACAAGCTACTTGCCTTCAAGTTTACCACTTTTAATAAAAGATCTTTGGTAACTGTGAAGGGGCTTCTGCCCCTGGGCCACTGGCTGGCCTTCTTTCCTCTAGCACAAGCTGCCTGGGGAGGTTCATTTTCATCTGCCGCACCAGGGAATCTCTGTGGGTCAGGGGTCCCCTGTATGTATTAATAAATGTAACCCACAAAAACAAAAGATCTTTGGGCTCCTCAATAATTTTTAAGTGTGTAAAGGGTTACTGAGACTAAAAAGTATACAAACTGCTGGTATAAGGAAACATAAATGTACATTTAATACTCCACATATCACAATATTAGTGATACACTATAATTTTACATAACACTGTTGTCTTTCCTTTTAAAAACAACTGAGAAATACATGTTTATATCATTACACTATATCTTAACTGTACCTTAGCTGAACAAAAGGCAAAAAGAAAACAAAGCTTACCATTACTTTAAGTGAATACCATAGGAAAAATTGTGTTCTACACTGAAAATGAAATCTAGTCCCATACTGGCACCAAAATATTCCTATCTCTATCTATTTCAAATTACTTCTTATAAAATTGTAATTACAGAATAAAATTTTACCAACTCAAGAAAAAATAATTACCAAACCCATATCATCAGCTAAAATTCCTCCATGGACATTTTCTGGTCGATCCTTCTCAGAAAAATTTGTTATTGTGTTATAATATAAGTCATTTCGCTGCTCCCAGAATGGTGGAAGTTCTTTACTGTTTTCCCGAGAAATCATCCAAGCTAGAGCTTGTTTTTGATGTGGAAGCAATGGTGTTTCAATAGCCTATAAATTAAAAATATGTCATAAACAGAGATATTAAGCCTTCTCCCTTTTTATCCCCCAAATCTGGAAAACAGCTGCTTCTGTGATAAAAATGTGGTGTGATTAACACCATATTTTTAAATTCCAACATTTTCAGCTTCATAAACTTCAAACAGTTTTAAATAGAAAACATTGGCTCAGTACCTCAGCTGGTTCCATTTCATGAGTTTTATCATCTTCTTTCAAATCTTCAAACAATTTGTCAAATTCTGTTTTAAGCTATAACGAGTAGCAACAAGAAACATAATGAAAACAAATCAGTTAAAATAATTACACTTAACTCAGAGTTCAAATCATTTAATTAACTATAAAAGCTGAGTAATAAAAGATATATAAATCATTTGAGATACTACACTGCTCATTTAAGGCAGGATGAATAAGTGCTTTAGGTGTAAAAGGTACTTCATTAGTCAGAAGAATTCAAAATAGAGAGTTGTAAATCCTGGGTTCCAGTAACATCTCTGTCACAAATAAACCCATATATAACTTTGGGCAAGACCCTTAACTTTTATAGTCCTGTATCTTATTCCTGTAAAATGACAGGAATGAATTAGATTTAGAGTGTCTGTAAGGTTCCTTTATGTCATTGAATTTCTGTGATTCAATCACATAGTTGTATTCAAACCATTTTAGTAGATCCTACCAGGTACATTGAACTTTTTTTTCAGCCAATGACTTTTTATTTATTATTACTGCAGTAAAAAACTTGCTGTGTGCTATAAAATGTTAGAATAATTTCAATCTTACACCAATTTAGTTGGTTATTTAAAATGATCTAATCACATTTTATAGCAACAGATGTATTATAATTACTTTTGTAAATTAGCACATAAATACAAAGCAATAACCCAGACAAAATCAGGCCAAGCTAGTAAGTTAGAAGAGGCAATCTGGGGGTTACCCACCAGACATAGGGTCAAACCCTTCTAACAATGAGCAGGGAAAATAAAATAATTATAATTAAAATATAAAAAGGCTAATACTGATGGGTAGAGACAAAAAATCAATTTGTAGATTGAACTGCATTACTTTATTTTATATCCCTTTTATTTCTTCAAACTAATTCAGCATAGTAGCACCCTGGATTACAAATTAGACAAAATAAGAATTAGAGTAATGCCAAAGAACTGGAATTAATTTATTTAGCACTGTAATTGCAACCTTACCTAAAGGAGTAAGTTTCAAGTTTCAATATTTAAAAAAATATTTGCACATTCTAAAACAAATCAAACAATACAAAAACATCAAAACATACTAAAACATCCCATGCATGTACAACAATGTATATGTTTTAATGTATGTATGAATGTGAGTCCATGGATATAACCCTTACCACTGTTTTCTTTTTACATAAATGTTTGCAATATATATCCTATTTATTCTACATGCTTCATAACTTAACAATATATCTGAAGATCACTATGTCGGCACATACATATTTATCTTATTCTTTTAAACATCACTCTTCAACATTTAAAAATCACCTTTAGATTACTGAGTAAAAGAAAAGCACACCTGTTCAGTTGTCAGCTGTACTGCAGCATGGGCTGGCATACTATAGCTTGGTCCAGCTCTTCCAGAGCCCCAGCCACTTTCCAAACTAAATCCAAAAGCTGTAATTTACAAAATGAAAATAAACTCACCAAATAAAATAGACTACCTTTTGGTAAATAGCTTTTTAAACTTGTGAAATAAGCTCCATTAAAAATTATTGTAGGCCCTAGCTGGTGACTCAGTGGAATGGTGCCAGCTTGCAAAACCAAAGGTTGCTGGTTTGATTCCCAGCCAGGGCACATACCAGGTTGCAAGCCAGGCCTCAGCCAGGTCCATAGCTGGAGACAAGTTAAAGGCAACCACACATTGATGTTTCTCTCCCTTCCTTCCTCTGTCCCTGTCCTTCTCTCTAAAAAATAATGAATAAGCCCTGGCTAGTGGCACAGTGGATAGGTGCTGGCCTGTGAACCCAAGGGTCACTAGTTTGATTCCCCAGCTAGGGCACATAGATAGGTTGCAAGCCAGGTCTCCAGCCAGAACCGTAGCTGGAGGCAGGTGAAAGGCAACCATACATAGATAGATGTCTCTCTCTCTTTTTCCCTACCCCTCTCTCTAAAAATAGTAATTTTTAAAAAAATCTTTAAAAAGTAATAAAACACATTAAAAAAATAACAATGGATAAAATCTATTTTTTTAATTTAAAATTCTTGTAATATATTTAAGATTTTTAAAAGCTAAATCTGTCATTCAAAAAAACAGATTATTTTTTATTCTCTATTGTGAGATTCTTATTGTCTCTAATTTAATTTATCAAAGAGAATGTTTACAGTCAGGATTTCCAGATATCATCATCAGGAGAATTTAGGGGAGGGACTATAGGACTTCCTTGTACACTTTGGTGTGTGTGTGTATGTGTGTGTGTGTGTACATGTGTAACTTCCTATGAATCCATAGTTATTTCAAAATAAAGAGAAAACAATTCAGGGATTTTCTTTTAAAAACTCCAAAATAAAGTTATAACTTAAGAGTCTTTAGCACAAGCAAATTAGTTTAGCCAACCAAACTCAAAGTATCGCTTAAGAGAGTAAATGTTTACAATTCCTACATGCTTACCATATCAAAATAATAGTAGATTAAACTGTAAACTTACTTTTTGGTGCAGGTCCCAATTTAAATCCATGTTTCTTCAATTGATCTAAAACCGCTTTTCTATCTTCTTCTTTTCCCCAAAGAGTCATACGCAGAGGCATGGTAAAAGTGTTATTTGCACCAAAAGGAACTACCCTATTGTATTTAAGGGAAAAAATGGGAAATTAAAAGTGTCATTTTTTTCCCATTAAGAATCTATTATGGGGGGAGGGGGAGAGGAAGAGGCAAGGAAGGGGAGCAGTTTAGACAAGAACCTGGTATAAAGGAACCATGGACATGGACAACAGGTGGGATGGACTTTGAGGGGAATGGGTGGGTGGGGAGGGGGACAGAAGGGAGCAAAAAGGGGATGGATGTAATACAACAACAATAAAATTAAATAAAAAAAGAATCTATTAAATATTCTAAGTGTTGCATTCAAATTTTGCATGAAGTAAAATAGGGGAGAACACTTTGGATAGACGATAAAGACAGAAAACTGACAGGATAGGATCAACATCAATCAGAAGCAGTGATTTTTACCAACAGAATGCCAGAAGAAACTGAGAAGATGAAGTTAAGCAGTGTTTAAATACAAGGATCGTCTATAATCTAAATTGTAAGATACATAAAATACTAAGTTCAATTGAAAGGTTAGTGCTTTCATTAATAAAACCAGGGGGTAGCCCCCATTCTGAGAATGGGAAATGATTTGCAAGAACTATTTCTGATCCAGGATTTACCATAACTTTATTCTTAATATATGAAAAACTTAATGAACTGTGAAAGAAGTAAACAAGTACACAAGTGAGAAGACACTGCTGAACTTTTTATCTTCCAAACTCACCATTTCATATCCTAAACATTCCATACTTAAACTGAGATCATAAATAGAAATGCTAAAAGAAAAATGGTGACTGAGGAGATCAGGAGTTTAGAAAAGGAAGATGTGCTAGAATTTGGAGCAAGGGTGCCTAGATACAGCAACGGCTGTGTCGGAGACCACCTGGTCTGGTTCCAGGAACGGTAGCCCCTCCCAAGGAAGGCCCAGAACAACAGGCCTGCCTGTAACACTTGACCAGAAAACTGGGAATGCTGGAGGCAAGCATGACCTGGCATCCAGCTAGGAGGTTTTCCATGGGAAATCTGGCCTAAGGAAACTATTTTATTCCTTTGAAGTCTGTTTTACTCTTAAGTCTCCCTAGTTAATGTATACCAAATGTTTATGCTTACAAGCACAGGATGACCTCATGCACCCTGCCTTATAGTCACCTGGCATCTTCTTGTCCAGCCAACCAGGACTTGAGGGGGAGCTCTGTGTTCTTTCAATTGTTATCTGTAAACAATATCTATTTTCTGTAATCAGCACCATGTAACGTTGATTAATGAGCTTTACATGCATACTATATACTCCTATGTAACCTGAAGTCAATAAAAACCCTTGGAAGAAGGTGCTCAGGGCACTTCTCCGTAGAGAGATTTGCCGGCCCTTCTCTCCCCCAGCAGATCTTGTATTGACAGACTTATTCCATCCCCAGTTGGGTGGACTGTAAGGGACAGGGTCTCCCACACAGCTGCTACTCAGCAGTAGTCAACAGATGTCAAGTGGAAATGAGAGATCAGCATACCAGATCTTCCATTTGTCAAGAAAAAGCTTCATAAATAATTTTTATACTTAGGGGAAAAAACCAAAATGTATAAAATGCAGAATATCCAGATATTCGAACACTAGAAGAGTTTTTTAAAATTTGTAAACACTTTGTAGGCAAAATGAAGCTCACCTACATCTGATGACAGGCTACCAGTTTTACAACCTCTGATTTAAACAAACACTTCCCTTCTCCCAAATTTATGCACTAGAAGATGTGGAGACATCGTATGAGCTTTCTAATATTTCAAGTCTATTTTGAGACTTTGGTTTAAAGTCCTTTTTCTCCAAGGTAATAATAATTCAACAGGAAAGAAGGAATAGCTAGGGTAGTGGAAGTAGATGAAAAGATAATTAAAACGTTTATTAAACACATACTAAGGGTTCAGTGATAAAAGCTGTCACAGCAACTATACAATCTCTTAACAAATTCAAAGATCACTATAACTCAAAATTATTAACTCTAAATTCTGAAGTACATTACCCTTCAACTTGTGCCAATTTGTTGTCCATAATATATGCCAAAGCTGCTGCAAGATCTTTCTTTATGTAGCCAACCTGATTTCCATTCACATTGTTTACTTTAATTGCATTCTTATCATAGGGGTTATTGGGGTCTCGTTGTAATGCAACCATTTCATTATTATTAACCTAACAAAAATAATGAACACATAATATTAGAAATAATAAACATGTAATAACAATTATCTTCATTATAATTTATCTGGAATTTCCAATCATTTTTTTAATGTTTACTGAGTAACAGTAACATTGCATAAGAAATGTCTATTTTCTTAGACTCCTTTTTCTATAGAAATATTAAAGAAATATATTTTATGGTTCTTTTTTAGTATTTTTCTAATTTACATTCATTGGAATGTTAACAAATCCTTGATATCTAAGAGACACAATCAAAATTAACAACAGATCCACACTATCTCAAATTTTCAACATCATACCTTCTGAAAGTAATCTTGACTGAGTGCTGCCAAACATTGTTCTAAATACATTATATAGATTAACTTGGTAGATACTATTTATTATCCCCATTCTATAGATGAAGGTAGTAAAGCACAGAAAACTTAAGTTGTCCAAGGTCATAAAGCTAGTGAAGAGAAGAGCTAGGATTTGAATCCAGGCAGGCTGGGTCCTAAGCCTGAATTCTTTACACTCTAAAAGAGGGGAATGGTATTAATCATAGGCAAAAATGGAGCTGGAACAAAAAACATATACAGACTTCAACTGATGCCTTCTGGCTGCATTTGATTAAAAACTACCTGGGGGTGCCATCACTGACAAAAGAGGAGTAAGACTTTATAAAACTCTCCCCTCCATAAAAACAAGGGGAAAATGGGCAAAAACTTTCAGAACCAACTCTTTTAGAACTTGGAAAACTAATGAAAGGATTGCAGAAGCAAATGGAGGGTTCATTCAAGAAAGACAGCTAGGGGGAAGGAAGATGGCGACAGAGTAGAGAGCAGTGCTGATGGTGTTCTCCAGTACCAAAGCAGCTAGAGGACAAGATAGGGAGCGTGGGACGTCTTCAAGACCCTAGGAATTGGAACGGGCAGCATCTGGACACAGAGGAGCACAGCCCAGAGGCAGAGGAGGCCAGCAGGACAGTAGGTGGGGCGTTCCCAACCGCTGGCCGCCGGCCGCCGGCCAAGGTCGGCTCTGGGCAGTGGCGGCTCTGCCCAGAGGGGCGCATTTGACAGGCCAGTTCCCGGCTCCCTGGCGACTGGAAGTCTCAGCAGTGAAGTGCGGACGGAGAGGGCAAACACTGTAGGAAACGTGGAATTGAACTCTTGCAGCGGAGGGACTGTGTGAGAGACTCACCCCGGCAACAGGGAGAGGAGGCTCCGCTCGCGTGGGGCTAGAGGCGGAGGAGAAGAGTCCTGCTGGAAGCCTGAGCGCGGGAGTGGGAAGTGCACCAGCCGGGGCTGCGAGAGGGCTGAAAACGGTGCTGCTGGGCCACCAGGGAAACAGCAGCTAGAAACCCCTGTGAGGGGGGAGACCCAGCCCTGCGCAACCACACAGGCCCCCAGGCTCCGTGGAAGCTCCAAACAGAGAGCCGGTGAGCAGGAACTAGTAGCGGTGGCAACTGACCTGCCATTGCCAGAGACAAAGGCCGCACCGCCCATGCCTGGGAGGGGCTCATCACAGAGGCTGCGTAAAGGACTCCGAGGAGATCTGATTGGCTTGGGGGCGTGGTGCCCGCCCCGGAAGGGCGGGACAGTGTAGGCAGACCCCGGACAGTGTTGACGGACAGGGGCGGCCTGCTCCCAGAACTGCGGGGGCGGGGCCAGTCCTCACAGGGACCAGTGAAGTTGCTGGCTGCCCTGCAGGGGTGCTGGGTGCTCATCCTGGGCAGGAACCTCCGCCCGGAATGGGAGGGGGCTCCCTGTGGGCTCCAGAATATCGGCAGCCCTAACACCCAGCCAGGCTGCGGAAGGCCCAGCCTACCTGGGGGCAGACACTCGGAATCAGCCCAGAATGTGACAATCAGAGGCCCTGCCACACGCCAAGACCGGCTAGAATATAGACTATAGACTGTAAAGTCCTGACCAAGAAAAAGAGGCAGCCTCAGGAAAGGGATTGCTGCTAATCTCAAGCACCTGAGTTATACCGAGAGCAATATGAACTATTAATCCCCAACATATCCTTTGCAAAAGTTACTTCTCACATATTCTTAATCCCCCCCATACCTCA